>JANHFM010008928.1:35945-48752 GCA_032468115.1 Grayia smithii
ACCCATGGAAGTGGGGGTGAAGGAGACAAACAAGGCCTCAGTACGCCTGACAGCAGCGGTCCTCTTCACGTAGAGGCATAGAGCCCACCAGACATCCAACGTGTGCCATTTACGCTCCAACGGGTGGACTGGATCCAGACAGAAGGAAGGTAGAAGAAGTTCCTGTTGCCGATGAAAGGCCGAGTTCACCTTTGGAATGAACGTGGGGTCCAAGCAGAGAACCACCCTGTCCGGGTGAAATATGCACAAGTCCGGGCGCACTGAGAGAGCTGCCAATTCTGAGCTGGGCCGAAGTGACGGCCACGAGAAATACCACCTTACACGTCAAGAGTCGTAAACTAGCCTCACGCAAGGGCTCGTAGGGAGGCCCTGTAAGGGATGTCAACACAACATGAAGGTCCCAGGTTGGGTACCTGTGAATGACTGCCGGAGAAAGGTTCGTGGCACCCCTGAGGAATAATCACACATCAGGATCCTGGGACAAGGAGTCCTTCTGCCCCACAGACAAGACGGAGGTGAGAGCCACCACCTGACACCGGAGGGTATTGGGAGATAGCCCCTTGACCAGTCTGTCCTGCAGAAATTGGATGACCTGCGGCACCGAGGCATGCAGGGGCATGATATTCCTTGGAACACACCAAGAGCAGAAGGATCTTGCGTGGCTGGGTGACGAGCAGCCAGCATGACGTCAACCACCTCCAGGGAGTGATGACGAGCGGTCAAAGCACACCACTCAACCGCCAAGCGGTCAGACGAAGCCACTGTGGATCCGGATGCTCCATCCCCGCCTGGCTGAGTAGGCCCGGGTGCAGCGCAATCTCCCAAGGCGGGGCCACGGACAGGTGTAGGAGGTCCGCAAACCATGATCTCCACGGCCAGTAGGGCACCACAAGCACCAGCTCCACTCCCTCTTGCAACAGCCGCCAGATCACCCTGGAAATCAATGCCAGTGGGGGAAAGGCGTATAGCAGCCCGGGAGGCCAGGGAGAGTGTAGAGCATCAACCCCTTCCACTCCATGCGTCGGGTAGTGAGACAGAAACCTCGGCAGCTGCGTATTCTCCGAGGTAGCGAACAGGTCCATGACCATCACCCCCAAGTGAGACTGTAAATCCAGGAAAGCTGAGGGGTGCAGCTGCCACCCACTCTGGTCTAACATCTGTCGACTTAACCAGTCCGCCCTCACATTGGCAACACCGGAGATGTGATCCGACACCATGGAAGCGAGATGTCTCTCGGCCCAGCAGCCTAGTCGAAGAGCCTCCGCCATGAGTGACCTGGACCAAGTGCCACTGAGGCTGTTGATGTGGGCCTTCACGGTGGTATTGTCCGTCAGGACTAGCAGGTGTTGGCCTACCACAAAGCGACGGAAACTGTGAAGTGCCAGGTAAACCGCTCGGAGCTGCAACCAATTGATGGGACGTCTGGATTCCGACGGAGACCATATGCCCTGGGCCACATGGGTGAGCAGGTGAGCGCCCCATCTGGTCAGGCTCGCATCGGTCATCAGGACCAACCTGTTCGGCTCCTCGAAGGTGACGCCCTCCTCTATCGCCGAAGACCTCCACCAAGTCAGAGATCGCAGAACGGGCGATGGCACCAGAATCCTGATGGGAGATGGAACACGGCCCAACAGCTGAAACAGCAAAAGAAGCCATTGCAAGTCTCTGAGGTGAAGACGAGCCCAAGGAGTAATGTGGATGGCTGAGACCATCTTCCCCAACAAGGTAGAGAGCACCGCTAGGGAACACCTGCGCTGAGCCTGAACCTGCCGCACTAAATCCTTGATGGCCTGCTGTCTGTCTGGGGAAAGACCCGACAACCGTATTGATAACGGCCCCCAAGTGGACGATGGACTGCCCCGGCACCAGCTGGCTCTTACTGAAATTAATCACAAATCCATGATTAGTCAAACAATCAAAGGCCACCTGGAGATCACACTCCCCCCAAGACGGGAGGAAGTGAGAACCAGAATATCGTCCAGGTAGGCCTGAACCCTGATTGGGAAACCCCTAAGATGTACCAACAGCGCGGCCAAGACCTTAATAAACACCCTAGGGGCAGAAGACAACCCAAAGGGCAAGGCCCTGTACTGATAGTGCCGCCCATCAAAGCAAAAACGCAAAAACTGCCTATGAGGCTCAGAAATCAAAACATGTAAGTACGCGTCTGTCAAGTCAATGGAAGAGAGGAAGTTGCCCCTCCGCACGCCAGCCAGGATAGTCTTCAAGGAATGCATACGTAGCGGTTGAGCCGCTTGAGGTCCAAAATTGGTCTCCACCCCCCAGAGGACTTAGGCACCAAAAATAGAAGGGAATAAAACCCTGTACCCCATTGGTCCTGAGGCACCTCCTGGATAGCTCTAATGTCCAGGAGGTGTTGCACAGCCGATTGCATTAGGACCTGCCTAGTCGGATTCCGCGAGGGCGGGCACCGAATAAAAAACCCCAGGGGAGGGGAGACAAATTCCAGGGACAGGCCAGATCTAATCGTGTCCCTGACCCACGCATCCGTCGTGATAACGTCCCATTGGTCGGCAAACAGAGCCAGCCTACCCCCAATGGGAGACGCAGAAGGCAACCTAGTGCTGGCGGCAGCCAGAATGACTTCCTCCCTCTCGAAAGGGCCACCTACCCTGGGGAGGCCTATCCCGGGAGCCCTTGTTAGCCTGGCTCTGAACTCTGCCCCCAAAGGAGGGGGAGGGCTGGTAAAACCCCGAATTCGAAGGATAGGATCCCCAACCTTGCCCCCGGAAGGACGATCTCCTGAAGGGAGCAAAACCCCACCCCTCAGATCTTTGAGCAGTCACGGGGAGGACTTTCTTCCTGTCCTTGGGCTCCTGTAATAGGGGATCCGGACCTCTCCAAACAGGGCAGTTCCAGTGAAGGGAGATGCAGCCAGGCAACACTTGTGCTGGGCATCAGCCTGCCACTGTCTCAGCCATAGCAAGCACCTCGCAGCCACCAAGGCCACCATCCCCCTGGCAGACAATCGACAGGCACTCAAGGTAGCATCAGTGGAGAACTGAAGGGCGGCCATGACTTTACTTAAGTCCTGGTGAGCTTGTACATCGTCAGGCGGCAACTTAGCACACAATTCCTCCAACCAGAGCAAGGTAGAGCGGTTAAAGAATGAAGCAGCGGCCGCCGCTCTAATGGCCCAAGCCGAGCCCAGATGAGACCTCTGTAGAAACAGGTCGAGATGTCGCTCCTCTGGCCGCAAACCCTCCTCTGGAGATCCAGGAAGCATGGCATTAGGCAAGAGTGCCGCCAACGGCATGTCGACAGGAGGAACCTGAAGAAGGAAGTCCAAGGAAAGTGCCACATTGAAAAAGCACCGCTCGGATGATGACAAAGGAGGTGCAGAGCCTGGTGATGACCACTGGCCCTTGACCGCCGAAGCAAACAATGGCGGGAGGGGAATAATCTTGACCTGGCGCTGAGGCTTGCCGAACAAAGGTTCCTGGCAAATAGGCGATGTTGAAGGCGCCGGTTCCTCGGACAAGCCCAAATTCGCTGTTTGAACCGCCTTGCGCAGGAGAGACTTGAATAGCCCCGGCGGGAAAAGGCCCGCAGCTGCAGGCTGCTCAGGCTCAGAAAACTCATCATCCGACATCTGCCAAGTGGTGGTCTCCTCCCGCGCCTGTGGGGTGAAGTCCTACTCCAGTTCTGAGTCCTCCTGATCGGAGGCAGAGAAATCCGGCTCGGAAAGGCAGTCGATTCCCCGACAGGTACTGTGATACCAGATAGACCAGCGCCCTGCTGGGTGCGAAAACCCTCTGCAATCCCGTGTCTAATCACCACCGCAACCAAGTCGTGGAGATCTTCCGGCAGGTGAGAAGGAAGTCTCTGAGGCCTGGCTGACTGGACGGTGGCAGCTGTCGTAGCAGGTGAGACAACTGAGGACCTGGAGCCCCACACAGCAGAAGGTGACGTCATCACCGGACAGTCCCTCAAGGAAATCTGGTCTGACGAGGGTGCGGGCGATGACGGTCTCCGCGAGACGGACAGGTCAAGTCCACCGGAGGAACCATGGGGAGAGATGCCTCAGCATCCTTGTCCACAGCCTGCTGTACAAGACGTTGCAGTGCCTTGTCTTGATGCCACTCATCCCGTGATGGTTTACTTGTGCGATAGTCAGAAGCGGCGGGAGGTGGCGGAGGTCCTGTGGGAGACAGGCCGGAGCAACGGGCATGCTTGGACTTTGTCATCGCTTTAGGCATGATGACTATGTCCGGCAGGCCCTTTGAGGGAGAGACCAACTTACTGGAGCGACTAAGACTCCTGAGGCCTTTACCCCGGGATGGAGTATTCTCACTAGCCAACCATGGGGCAGTGTATCAGCTATTATAAATGAGTCCCGAGCTGATCACAAATTCAGTTCCAGGGCCCCTGGGGTGCGAAAACCCCTGATGCGGTTTGGGTCTCTGCTGCCAGGCGCACTACCTGTGCCAAAGGCACGCGCCTCACTTAATGTCCCAAAGTCACAAGTCCAATGGCAGCAGACTCGGTCTCAATCCCTGAGGTGGCAAAACCGCAGACCCAACTCCAATGTGAAGGCAGATGTAAAGGGCAAAATTCGCACTCGCTCCCCACAGGCAGCACCAACCAGCTGAGATGTTGGAATCACTGGAATGAGGTCACAGGGAGACAGTTCTAGGTGAGGCAGCAGGCCCATGATGAGAAAATGGTGCCGGCAACCAACTCCTCTTGCCTGAGTAGAAAGGAGGCCGCACTAGCCTTCCAACGCTGACCCTGCGGCTCTGTGACCCTCCGCTGACCGCAAGGCAATGGGGAAGGGCTGCGCCGCCGCCTCACAGCTGACTGAGGGGTGCAGAGCCAAATTGCTAGCTGAAAAATTGCCGCCAAGGCCTTGGCTCTGGGAAAAAAGGAGTGGCAATTTTGCACCCAAAATGGCCACCGGAACAAATTCAGGCCTACAGCTGCTGTTTACAACGTCGGAGGGCTCCGAAAAGCCTCCGAAACTAGCCAGCAAACTTCCCCCTCCTGCTGGCTCCCCAAGACTGAAAGGGGGAGCCCCCCCAAGGGGCAGGAAGGGAAAAGGAAAAGAGAACCGCCCCACCCAAGGGAGCAGGGAGGGAACAAGGGAAAAGGCTAACAAAGGCCTCAAGCAACTTTTTTTAAAACAACTGAAATACTAGTCAGCAACAGAAATTAATTTAAATAAGAAAACGCCTCACAAACTACTCACTAACCACAGGGAATAAGCAAAGGTACGCAGGAGAAGAGAGCCAACACGTTCAGTTGTTGGAACAACTGAGCGAAAAAGTGGAGACCTAGGGGGTGGAGCCAAGCACTAAGGCAAAATCTGGCTCAGTTATTTAAAGGAACAGAGGAGCAATACCCAATCCTGGCTGATGTCTCCAACCTATAAGAAGGAGTGTATCAGGTAAGAACCAACGCCCCTTGTCTCGGTAACTCAGGAATCAGCATAAAGTCCATCCCCAAGGTTATCTGAAAAGGAGTCATCCCCGTGCTGCTGTGTACCGCGTTATTGTAAGCCACCTCTGCGAACGGCAATAACTCGGCCCAATTTTCCTGTTGGTAGTTCACATAGCACCTGAGGTACTTCTCCACCATTGCATTCAGTTTTTCAGCGGCGCCATTCATCTGAGGGTGGAACTCAGAACTCAGGCCTTGGGATGACCCAATCGATCTCAGGAATTCCTTCCAGAATGTTGCAGTGAATTGGGCCCCTCAGTCCGATATTATCCTTCTGGGGACTCCATGCAGCTGGTCACTATGGCTCACAAAAAGTTTTGCTAGTCTCCTAGCTGATGGGAGGCCCGCACACACAATGAAATGGTCCTGTTTGGAAAACAGGTCAATTACTGTCCAGATAACTCGTTGTCCTCCGCTTTCAGGTAGCTCTACAATAAAGTCCATCGCGATCTCTTCCCAGGGTTTGGTGGATTGGGCCACCAGTTGTAGGAGGCCCGGTGGTCTTCCCGGTCTATGTTTCATAGTTGCGCAGGTGGCACAGCTTTTAACGTAGTCCTCCACATTGCTTTTCATTTTCGGCCACCAAAACTGCCGCCTTGCAGGAGTGCTTTTAGGAATCCAAAATGGCCTCCTAGTTTGGAGTCATGGCTCCGCTTCAACACCGGAATTTGCATGTGGTTGGGAATGTATATTTTACTCTCCTTCCAGGCTAGTCCATCTCTGATGGTTAGGTCCGTCTGGTGTTCTTTAAACCAGTCGGCGGTGGGGAGTGCCGCTTTTAGTTCCTCGGACATCTGGTCCCTTAGTGGGTTGGAGCGTTGGCGAGTCTGTAGTGCGTGCTTCGCCTGCTGGTTGGCTGTCCGGGATCATGGCGTACACTATCTGCTCCCGCCGGCTGTTGAATTGGGGTTTGCGAGTTAGGGCGTCTGCCAGTTGGGTTTTACCTCCTGGGATATACTTTAGGTTGAAATTGAACTGTTTGAAGTACTGAGCCAAGCGAAGTTGTTTGGGGGAGAGTTTCCTAGGGGTTTTCAGTGCCTCGAGGTTCTTGTGATCAGTCCATACCTCGAACGGTTGCTTTACCCCTTCTAGGAAATATCTCTACATCAAAAGGGCCCATCTGACTGCAAAAGCTTCTTTCTCTCACACTGCCCACTGTGTTCTGTGTCTGTCAGTTTTTTGGATACGTACATGCAGGGCTGTAGTTCACCTTGCGTGTTCCTTTGCAGTAGGACTGTGGCGACTGTGACATCGCTGGCGTCTGTTTGCACTACAAACGGCTTGTTCGGCTCTGGGTGTTGGAGAATGGGCTCTTCAGCAAACAGGCGTTTCAGTCTCTCAAATGACCTTTGGCAGTCCATGGTCCACGCCAGGGGTTGGCTTGGTTTTGGCCTGGCGGGGCATGAGTCTGTCTTAAGGAGTTCAGTTAGGGTAGAGCAATTTCGGCAAAGGCTGGGATGAACTGTCTGTAAAAGTTTGTGAACCCTAAGAAGCTTTGTAGTTGCTTCCTGATTCGAGGCGGCTGCCACTCTAGCACTGCTTTCACTTTTTCTGGGTCCATTTCGATGCCCTGACTGGAGATTCAGTAGCCTAGGTAGTCTAGGGAGTCTTTGTGGAATTCGCATTTTGAGAGTTTTACATAGAGTTTGGCGGCTAGTAGTTTCTTGAGGACTTGTCTCACTAATTTGGTAAGTTCTTCCATGGTTTTGCTGAAGATGAGAATATCGAGGTAGATAAGGACGCCTTTATACAGGTGTTGATGGAGAGTTTCATTGATTAGTTGCATGAAGACCGAGGGTGCCCCCTGTAGGGCAAAAGGCATGACTCTAAACTGGAAGCTCCCCAGGGGGCAGTTGAAAGCTGTTTTCTACTCGTCCCCCTCTCGAATGTGTACCCTGTAGTACATCTAGTTTGGTAAAGACCTTGCCTTTTGAAAGGTGGTTCAGCAAGTCCTTCGTTAGCGGTAGGGGGTAGGTATTTTGTACACATACCATGTTTAGGGACCTGAAGTCACAGCATAGCTTCAAGCCACCATCTTTCTTTTCTTTGAATAGTACTGGGGCCGCCCTGCAGGATTTGGCAGGTTCAATGAACCCCTTGGCCAGATTGGAGTCAATGAACTTTCTCAGTTCCGTCATTTCCGCAGGCGTCATTGAATACATATGGGGTTTTGGTAGTTTCGCCCTGGGTTGTAGTTCGATGGCACAATCTGTGGGGTGGTGGTGGTGGGAGCAGGTTGCATTTGTCTTCGCTGAAGACTTTGATTAGGTCAGTGTAAGCTTTGGGGACCCTGGGCTCTATTGGTGGGGTTTCTATTGTGGTTATTGCCGATTCTGGCTTTTTGGCGCCAGTGGTGGACTGGTCCCCATTATTCTGGTCTGAGGGTAGTGGCCCAGGTTCTAGTATGATTTTGTGGTAGCCATCCTCCCATTTGATGGTGGGAGCCCTTTTATCTAGCCAGGCTAGTCCCAGTATGATGGGGCCGGTCATCTTGCTACTTACTATGAATCGTATGAGTTCCTGGTGCCCTCCAAATTCCATTTTGACAAGTTCGGTGATGTGGGTGGACAGAGGCCCCCCAGTGAGTGAACCGTCTACCTGCGTGAACCTTATGGGGTATTATAGGGGTTTTATGGGGATTCCCAACTGTTCTACTATATGGGGCCCCATTAGGCATCTAGTGCAGCCTGTATCTATTATGGTTTTGAATTCGCCCTGCTTGCCCATTTGTGGGACTGTGAGTTTTATGGTAAGGGCAAAGGGAGGGATTGGTGGACTCACCATGGGATCGTAGTCAGTGGTGTTCAGGGTTTCTGGTGGTTGGAGGCCCTTCATATTTTTCCGTTGGGCTGCAGACATCGGGAGATTGTGCGGTGAATCGGCTGGTTTCGGTTGGGGTTTTGGCCCCTCTTCTCCTGCGGGTTGCACTCGGTGGGCATGGTTGGAAGACTGGAGCTGGAGCTAGGCATACGGATGCCCAATGTCCTTGTTGGCCACAGCGGTAACACTTCCCTTGTGCAGTGGGGTTTGGTGGACGCACTGCAGCTGGTTTCTGAGTTGGGAATCTGGGTTGGTGTCATTGGGGGGTGGGTTTGTAAAAGGAAGACCTTTGGTAGCATTACAATTGTCTGTCTTGGCTACTGAAGTGGCATACCAGTCTTGGAGTCTTTCAGGTACTCCCCTTATTTCACAGGCACTTGCGATGTTAGGGTCTATGGCATCTTTGAAGTATTGCAAGATGTTTCTTTCTGGCCAGTGAACCAAATTTCCTACTACACGTTTAAAATCCCAAACAAAGTCTATTAAGGGTCAATGCCTTGTTTCATTGTTTTCAATTCATCTTCAGTTTCCAATTTGGTCTGGGTTTTGGAATCGACTGATGAGTAGAGCTGTGCAACCTTGTATGTTTGCTAATTCTGGGGCCCTATCTTGGTGGAGTTGGGCTATGAAGTTAGCAGCTTCTCCGTCTCTCATGGAGTTAGCTATGGTTTCAATCAGTTCCCGATCCGATCTGTACTGGTAGCCATGCAGATCGATGTGGGCATTAATGCGGCTGAGGAAATAAGGCAGTTTTGCTGGTGTTCCGTCAAATGTGGCTTCAAAAGGAATGAGTTCTTGTCTGGGAGGTGGGAGGGGTTGGGGAGTAAGCTGCCCAAAGGTGGGGGGGTTGGGCTCTTGCTGGTTGTTGCAGCGAAGCTCCAGTAGGTGGCTGTGCAGGCCAGCTAAGGGATGCTCCAGCTGCAGTTGTGGGGGGGACATTCCATTGTTGAGCTGCTGCTTGATGAGCTATAGGAGGGGGGATCGGTGGAATGCTCCATTGTGGCTGAGAAGGGAGGTTTTGAGGGTATGAAATTCCTTGCTGGGGGCTGGGAGGTGGAGGATTCCACTGACATTGGATCCAGCCTACCCCCGGGGAAAAGGCCCACCCGGGGGAACTGTTCCAGCAGGTTGGAGGAATGCCTGGGTTGTTAGAGCGGTTAAGGTGGTTGTTACTGTGTGGGTGAGTTTCGGGATAATGTTAGGGTTCCAGTGAGCCTTCGGTGAAATAAAAACTCCTCCTCATTCATAGTTCAAAAGTCCAATTTATTCAAACAGGTAACTGGCACATCCTAGGAAATTCCGAAACTGAAAGTCCTCGGGATTTCTCCTCAACATCTCAAATCTCTCCTCCCTTTTCCACTGGTCACGAGTCCCAATCACGTCTCTTCCATCTTGGCACACTCCTCCTCCAGATGTCGAGGCGACGAGACATTCCTCTCATTACATAACCTTATTATGGCTATCATCTCCTCCTCCACTCCCACCTTCTTTTCCCACAGTATAGAAGTGGCAGCTTGGAACCTAACTAATAATGCTTCCAAGGCTGACATACAAGTGTATGTGTGTACACATGAAAATGTATGCACACCCGCATGCACACCCGCAAACAATTTTAAGTGTCAGCATTGGTTTTTTGCCAATAAACTTTTTAGTGGTTCTTTTCTCAGTAGTACACAAAAGTATTGTCTGGTGTGACCAATGTTAATTCCTATTTTTCCAACTTCAGCTTGCATATAAAAGTCACTCTTAGAGAGAAAAGGCAGTAGTTTAGAGTGAGAATAACCTCTTGGGAACAGAATAGTACAGTACTAGCTATTTGCATCAGTAGCAGAATTAATCAAATATGGTCCAACTACCACCACCCCTTGGATTAACCACTGGATGGCAGAAAAGAGTTAGAGATTTTTTCATTGCTTTGCTGCCATGGTGGGGTCTCTTTTGTCATTACACATTGAACCTGGCTACCATACTTCTATCTACTGTTCTGTCCCAAAACATTGGCCACCCTTTGCAATTTCTTAAATTACCATGTGCTTTAGCCCTGTGGCAGATCACTAGATTTGCCTTTTTTTTTTTTTTAAAGGTTTTGAGGACCTGGTGAAGCTTTCTGGTACCTGCATCCCCATGAAGATCCCAACCCTTGATGTCATTGGCTAAGTGCATAAGAAAGGTTACATTTGCACTAAATTATAACCTTTCCAAACCTTCCTGATTGTAATCTGGGATATTTTGTTCCTTTTTTCTGAATTTACCTAAATTAGCATCTCAAGATAAATCTACAATAAAGCATCAATCTTCATTAGTTATCAGAATTTGATATCTATCCTTTCTTGCACTTCAATCTTCATTAGTATGTATGAGGAAAAAAGTATCCCAGTGGGTATGCAGCATGTGTTCCTGCATTTTACTCCTGTCTCTCTGGAGTCCTTAGCTACTAGGGGGGAAAGGGGGTTGGGAGGAATTCAATAACAAGCATATGTTACCAGGCTTTTTATCTGAATGATTCAGATTGTATCAAAAGGCCCAGTCTAAACTTCATAAACCAGAAGAAAAATCATCTCTATATATCCATGGGACTAAGGTATATATCCTGAACATCTGCTACTAACCATTAATTGTATTCTGTAAGACTAAGTGTGAATTATATTTTCTGTGGTAATTCAGTGATACCAGATATCATATTCCAGCTGATTATTTTTAATACTCATACAAAACCTATGACACTATGTTAACTCACTCTGAGCAAAAATATTTTCTTTTAAAATATGTAAGTAATGTATATGTGGTGCAAATAACATCAATCTGATATGTATGAATCAATTGACTGCAACCATATTGATTCTAATAATTTAATAATTTTTATCTGACAAGTAATGATAATAGATGATGAAATAAAAAGAATGAATTTCTCTTTTCTTTTCCATGTCAGACATTTTCAGTTTTAACCTAAAGTTTGCTCCCCCATAATTCATTATATTTATATTTTAAGAAGCAAATTATAATACCTGATTAGAATTTATTTTACATGAAGCTGATAGAGGACTTAATCTAAATTAAGCATTTGAGAAGCAGAATCCATTTGTTCGTTCATTCATTCATTCATTCATTCATTCATTCATTCATTCATTCCCACTACCCTTCAAGCTGCTGCATTCTGGACCAGCTGAAATTTCCAAATGGTCTTCAAGGGCAGTCCATGTAGAATGCAATGCAGTAATCCAAATGGCAGATGACCACAAGCAAGGCCTCCAGTCCATGAAAGGCCACAATTGGTACACTAGATGAATCTTTGCAAAGGTACTCTCAGCCACAGCTGCCATCTGTTCCTCGAGCAGGAACCACGAATATAGAAGGACTCTCAAATGATGCATCAGCTCAGTCCATCGAACTGCCACCCCATTCAGAGTCAAAGATGAAGCATCATTTGGGTGTGGGACCTAAAGACTCTAGCCATTCCATCTTACCAGGATTGAGTTGAACAGGTTCCTTCCCATTCAGACCCGTATGGCCTCCAGGCACTCAACCAACACCTCAGCAGTATCACCCATCTGACTAGGAATGGAGATATATTACTGGGTGTCATCTGTATACTGATGATATTGAATCCCATATTGACAGATGACAGCTTCCTGTAGATGTTAAAGAGAATTGGTGAAAGGCTTAAGCCCTGGGCATCTCACATTGCAGGGAACTAGGACTCAATCTTTAGTAGCAGCACCAACTGAAACTAGTCATAGAGGAAGAGAACCAAAACACAATGTCTCCCACTTCCAATTCTCAAAACTGGTTGATGGTAAAAGCTGCTGAAAGGTGAAGAAAATGGTCTCAAACCTCCACACAATTGACAAGTGCAACCAATGCTGTTGCACTTCTATGCTCTGGCCTGAACCCAGATTGAAAAGAGTCCAGTTAATTTGCTTCATCCAGAGGCCTTTGTAGTTGTACCCCAGCTACCCGCTCAACAATCTTCCTTAAAATGGGAAGATTAGAGACTGGATGAAAGTTGTCCAATACGGGGGGAGGGGGGGGAAGGGGAGGAATCCATGGATGACCTATTGAGAGGGCGACCACAACCACCTCCTTCAGAGTGGATGGTACCACTCTATCCTGAAAAGAGGAATTTACTTACTGCTTGACCCAACCACATGATACTCCTGAAATGTCTTAATCAGCCAGGAAGGGCATGGATCCAGAATTAATAAGGATTACCTGACTTGGAAATAATAGGAGTTACTGGAGCCAATGCCTTCTATCCAATATGGATTGTTCTGTGAGTAGTCCAGTCTGATAGATTACCCAGATCCAGAATGGAGTTTCGTTTATTCAATTTTTCTAGCAAAGGAAAAACATAATTGAAAAAAAAAATATTTAGGTATCTGGTTATCTTCTAGATGTCCAGCAGTTAAAGACTTGAATTATCAAGGACTAATGACAGACACGGAGAAAAAAATAGATAAATGGAAAAATATACAACTTTCAATGTTGGGAAGAATAGCGGTAATCAAGGCGCATATACTGCCAAAATGG
>JANHFM010008933.1:12716-27197 GCA_032468115.1 Grayia smithii
AGGCAACCCCGATTTTTCCTCCACTTTTTAACTATATTTTTCAAAGTCCCCATCATACTTTTTAATTAATAACAATGTATTTCAACTCTTTCCATTCTTACTTTAAAATCTTTTAATTTAATTAACCTTCCACCTCTTATTTTCCTTAATTCCTAGTGTCTTCTTAATTTCAGGGTTTTTTTTCACATTTAAATAAATCTTCATGTCTTATTGTTTCTATTAATCCATATTACAATAAACAATATACTTCTTCTCTCTTTTTAAACTTCTTACATACATCATTTATTAACATTTCAATTTCATATCTCAAGCTTCTTATTTCTTAGCTGCTGCTCTGGGCTGATTGCTGATTTTGTTTAATTGTACACTAAGTAGAGAGTATTGAATGATTTATTGCTATCAAATGATGCTCAGCTATTAGATTTTCTCCAAGACTTCTTGGTTGTGATGTTTGGCTGGCCCATAGTGAACTTTTGTATGGGCTTTCTTTGGTTCTTCTTTGGGATGCATAGTGACAGGGTAATGGTGAACAATGTCTATTTGTGTATTCTGTGTCTATTTGTGTATTTCTATTATCTTCAAACATATTTCTCAAGATGAGCATTTATGAATACGAGATGAACAGATCTCTTTGATACCTTTAAATTCCAAGGGGTGGTTGCTAAGAAAAGTATTGGATTTTTTTCCCCCCAGAATCTGCTTTCCTCTTTGGAAAAAACTGCAGCAGAAATTCACAGAATCTTTTGATAATAAGTTGCCATATGTGGTGAGCAGATCATAATATAATTTAGGAGCAAGTGCGTAAGCATTGCTAATTTTGCAGTTATATCAGCTCAGCTGTCTTAGATATCTAATTCCCAGTGCAAGAAAATTAAATCATTTTCGCCTCACATTCTTCCTTTCTAAAAAAGAGCATTCTTAAAAATGCCCAGATAGATCAAGAAGATATTGTCTACCCTCCCAGATGATATCTTCCCCCTTTTGTGTATTGTTTGTTTGGGACATACAGTATGGTATTCTACTATAAATTATTATCCATTAACCTCCCATAAATTCTAATAAGAGTTAAGAAAATGCCTTTTACCAGGCATAATTTTTTTTTAAATATAATCAAATGGTCAAAGAAGATTTGGTCATATGGTGGAATGTAGTCCGGAGTTGCAGAAGGGTGGGGCTCTTTCCCAGAGAGCAAGGAGATAGCAGAGTTTTTCGATTTTATGGTAGGCAGGAAGATTAATTTTTTTTTTAAAAAGGTAAAGGTTTCCCCTGCCCAATCATGTTTGACTCTAGTGGGTGGTACTCATCTGCGTTTCTTAGCTGAGGGAACCATCGTTGTCTGAAGATATTCTGTGGTCATGTGACCAGCATGACTATACACCGAGGTACACAAATGCTGTTACTTTCTCATCGAAATGGTACCTATTTATCTACTTGCATTTGTATGCTTTCGAACTGCTAGGTTGGCAGGAGCTGGAACAAGGAACAGAAGCTCAACCCATCATGCGGTGCTTGGGCTTGAACCTGGGCTATCAGGAAGGCAAAGGCAATTCCTCCCCTCTCCCCAGCAATTCATAGAGTATATTTAATATGAAGTAAGAATGACATGTATAGTTACTTCTGAGTAATTCTTTAGTGCTGTTCATCTCTAGATAGACGCTTGTCAGACTAAAGCAAAAATCTGCAAACCATTAGATCATCTTCATCATTTTACCATTGTTTGTCCACTGCAGGATGAAGCCCTCTTCTGCATGTTTCCAACCAATATGGTCCTGAGCTTTCTTTTGCCAATTAGGCCTTCAATGCTTGCTGATGTCATCAATCATACTTCCTAAAAAAGCTTTCCACTGCTAGAGCAGAACCCCTAAGCATAATCTTTGAAAAATCTTTCAGGACCAGCTCCCTACCTAACCTATGGTCACTAGACACGGTCATCCCTATCTTCAGAAAGGGAGACCCTAGCCTAGTTGAAAATTACCAATCTCTTTATGCTGTGTCACCTGCAAGGTCATGGAATCAATCATCAACCAATCCATTACCCTCCACCTAGAAACAAATAACCTATTCTCTAATAAACAATTTGGTTTCAGAAAAAAATTATCCTGTAATCTACAACTTCTACACTGCAAAAAGATGGACTACAAATCTTGATCAGGGCAAAGCAATAGATGCAATTTACGTAGACTTCTGTAAAGCCTTTGATTCAGTGTTACATGACAAACTACTTCTAAAACTAAAATCTTATGGCATCTCTGGACCCCTCTATAATTGGACAACAGCGTTCCTGTCAAACAGAGAACAAGTGGTCAAAATATCAAATCCTGCACCTATTAATAGCGGTGTCCCCCAAGGCAGCATTCTAGGACCCACACTCTTTATACTTTACATAAATAACCTTTGTGTTCATATTATAAGTAACTGCATTCTCTTCACTGATGATGTAAAACTATTTAATACCACCAACAATGCTGCTACCCTTCAAAAAGACCTAAACTTTGTGTTGGAAAGTCAAAAAATTGGCAACTCCAAATTTCAACCAACAAATGCTCTGTCTTACACAGTGGCAAAAAGAATCAGAACACAAAACACAAGCTGGGTGGATATGACCTTGTAGACAACCCTCATTCTGTCAAGGACCTTGAAGTACTCATATCAAATGATCTAAGTGCCAAAGCCCACTGTAACAACATTGCCAAAAAGGCATTGAGGGTTATAAACCTAATCTTGTGTAGCTTCTTCTTTGGTAATATTACATTACTAACTAGAGCATACAAAATATTTGCTAGACCAATTCTCGAATATAGCTCATCTGTCTGGAACCCGCACTGCATATCGGACATTAATACAATTCAACGAGTCCAGAGATACTTCATGAGAAGAGTCCTCCACTCCTCTGCTCGCAACAAAATATCTTATGCCACCAGATTTGAAATTCTGGGTTTAGAAAATTTAGAACTACGCTGTCTTCGGTATGACCTAAGCATAGCTCATAAAATCATCTGCTACAATGTCCTACCTGTCAATGACTACTTCAGCTTCAACCACAATAATACACGGGCACACAAGAGATACAAACTTAATGTGAACCGCTTCAAACTCGATTGCAGAAAATATGACTTCAGCAACAGAATGGTCAATGCTTGGAATGCATTACCTGACTCTATGGTTTCATCCCCAAACCCCACAAATTTTAACCTTAGACTGTCTGCTGTTGACCTCACCCCATTCCTAAGAGGTCTGTAAGGGGCGTGCATAAGAGCACCAGTGTGTCTACCATCCCTGTCCTAATGTTTCCTCTATTCGTATCTATTTTATGTATTCAATTCTTGATTATATATATTACCTAATACGTTCTTGACAAATAAAATAAATAAATAAATAATAAAATGAATAAATAAATGTAAAAAACAAAAGACAAAATGTGATCTAGTGTACAGATGGGCTGTTAGGACAGAACGGTACTATAAATGGTGTTAGTATAGCCTGATTCATTCCCCCCTCCTTATTTCATGACTTTTTCCTTACTATTTTTATTCCTGTTTTTCAATTTGCATAATGTCAGTTACCTATTAGCACAGTGTATATGTATGCATGTATGCATACAAGCAATGGGGTCCTGAATGTCTCACAAAAGTCATAGTCTAACTATAGCACTGTAAAGGAACAGAACAAATTTCTTTTAGAGTAGTACATACTGTATTCATAGCCAATCCCTAAAATGCATAAACATTATTTATTTTTCATAGCTGGAATCTTATCAGAAAAGCCTACTTTGAGTATACCAATCCACAGAACAATTGTGTTCTGTTTCCCCCCTTCAGTAAAAACAAACAAAGACACGAACGTAACTCTGCAAGGGTTAATCCTTTCAAAATAGTCTTTATAATTAGGATTTGGCAGTCAGCCACAAAATAAGCAATCCAAATTAAATTTCCAAATACATGAGATAAGTCCTGGCAAATATCCAACTAGTCTGAAAGGGAATTCTCCCACAGCAACAGAAATATAGGCACAGAAAGGTAATCACCCACCAGAAGCCAAGTCGAATGAATAGTCCAACAGATGTTTCATGATCCAAAACAGAAAGCCAAAATTATCCACAGAGTTTGATCAATTGTTTGTCACAAGGTTCCTGGTGCAGCCACACCCCTTTTTATACCTTGTGGGGTGTGACCCAATCATTGACTCAATTATTCCTGGCCCCTCCTCCTCCTACCCTGTTGCAAACGTCTAGCCCTCTGTTTCTCCCTCGGATCTAGCTATGATTCCTCTCCACTGTTACCACTCTCCACCTGCTGTTCCGGCTCACCCCCAGCTTGGCTGGCAACAGCCTGATCATGCTGGGCTACTGACAGAGAAGGAGGCCTTACTGGAGAGGAGGGTCCTGGAGAAGGAGGCCTTACTAGAGAGGAGGGTCCTGGAGAAGGCAGCCTTACTAGAGAGGAGAGTCCTGGAAAAACTTGCTAGTTCCTCTTCATCCTCGGATTCATTGTCCAAGGGTAGGGCCTGCTCGGGGGCCGGAGACACAACAATTACATTCACCTGGACACAGTTATAACAAATGATATATTTTCATGGAAGAAAACCAATCATTTTCAGATGAAGCAGAAAAGTTCATATATAGGACATAATGAATTAATCCAGAACACATTAGAAGGTTTTTATGATCTAGTAACTGAACTACTACTGAATTAAATATTATACAAATGTCTCCATCATGTATTTCCTTTGTTTTTTAAAAACGGAAATAGCAAGAAATGTAATCTACAGATATAATAAGCCCACATATAATCAGCAATATGTATTTTAGACATCTACAGTTATTTGAATATTACTTGCATATATAGTTCCAATCCCAAATACTAAAATAAAGTATTTAGAATGCTTTGGCTGGTTGGTTACAAGTAGCAATATTTACACTGATTATCCTGTCACTAATGTTGGGCAATATTTCTGAAGGGAACAGGTGTAAATAATTTTGCTTTTTTGCTATAGACTAATTAAATAGTTCTACTTTGCACAGGTAGCACAAAATAAACTATTTATGGCAACTTGGGAGCAGGTCATAATCCTGACAATTTAGAGCAGAACATAAACATCATGAAAATAATATAAACTACAATTTTTGAAGATTCCATTCTATCATTTCATATCAATCAAAATGTCTGTCTGGCTGTCTGTCAGTGTGTCTATCTGTCTATCCTATCTATCATCTAATTTATACACCACCAATCCCAATATCCAAATAGACTCTGGGCAGTTTACAGTTGCATAAAAGCACAAATATAAACACATTAATAACACTAACATTAATAATAATTAAATAGAGGTTAAAAACCAAGAACACAGATGGTATCAGGCTTTTGTTTCTAACTCATCCTATTACTTCCAACATAGTTCACCCCCACATTTACATGCATTTTATAAAACTGCACTAATTGAATTTTGTAAATTATGGTGTCTCCTTTTGGAAATTAAAAACGTTTGATTTGTTAACAGCACCTTAAGATAGAATTAGAACAAGTGTGATTTAACACACAAAGAATCTGAATCTGGTACATAAGCTCTCAGTGTACACACAAGCAACAAAGTGATAAATCATAATATACAATCATAAATCATAAGATATAGCCAACAAAGTGATAATCATACCAATAGGATACCAATAAGAAAGATGAGAAGGACAATACCAATACAGCCCTACTACATGGGTAAATATCCTTAGGCATAAGACAGTGCTGTGGAAATTATGTGTGATGGCATGGGGGAAAATTGTCCTTGGGTCTAGTTGTTTTGGCATGCAATGCCCTATAGCTGTGTCCTGAAGGGAGAAGTTTTTACAGTTTATGTCTAGGATGTGAGGAGTCTAGATATTTTCTGGTTCGTGCAGTATACAGGTCCTCAATGGAAGGCAGGCTGGTTGTAATTGTTTTTTCTGCAGTCCTAACTGCCAACTGATGTCTGTGCCTGAGCTGGTTAGTTGCTGTACCAAACCAGACAGTTATAGAAGTACAAATGACAGACTCAAGAATTACTCTGCAGAGCTGTATCAGCAGTCTGAGCTTTCTGAGCTGAGGAAGAACATTCTTTATTGTGTCTTTTTAATGATGGCTCTAATGTTAGGTGTCCACTTCAAGTCCTGGGAGATTATAAAACCCAGAATTGGTATCTACTGTCGATACTGTCTTGCCTAAAATTTTAAGAGGCCGTTGATATAGAGAAAACTATCATCTCTATAGTTTCAGTGTGTTCAGATACATATTGCAGATGAGATGATTAATTTAATTATGTGTATGCTTAATCAATATTTCCTAGACTACGCTATCTTTGTGAAATGTATGATTTTTTTTATTTATAGCAAAGACATGTCAACAGAAAATTAGAATAGCTATTGCCAATTAAATTCCTTCTGAAGCTACATAAGACGTTGTAGCATTACTGGAAAAACAGAACTTTGCTTTCATTTAAAACATTTCTTCTATTGTACAATCTCAACAGCACTCCCACAGCACACACAAAACTACCAGGAGAATTTGGCTTTCCCATTCACGTTAAAAGAGAAGACAGTTCAATATACCATAGGCATTTACTTACGAAACGGGTCCCTCAAGTGAAGTTAATAACAATTCGTTGATCAGGCAGAGTTTTGGCGCATACTGTATCTCTAGTGTGTGGAAGCAGCTGTTACGCTAAAGTCAACGAGTATTTCATACAATATTGTCTTGCATGCTTTTGTTGCTATAGATCATGTTATTATGGCAAATTTAATGGTAAATGTGCTCAACCGTGAAGTAGTTGGATACATTCTCTTAACACTGTGGATAATATGCAGAAATGAACAATACAGTAGATACTGCATAATGCTCTGTCAATGTATGGAGTTGCCAAATTATGCTGGAAACTGCACAACTTGGGACCATGAAAATGGCATTGCATACATTACCACTCATTGCATTTTTAACTTGGATTTTGCATATATTACCCAATAACTTCATTTTTCATAGCCTTTATCCTGACATGGATGCTGTAGATACTGACTGGATACAAATAATCATACCAGAAAAAATGTGCTATCTCAGATCCAAGATCTATTTAATTCAGCTTTGTAGCCAACAATATGCCAATAGAAAGACCACCACCATGCCTCTCATATCAATTGTAATATGGTAGTTCACCATGACTTTTAGACTTTGATAGATTAAATCTCCATGCATTTGTCAAATCAATTTTTAAAGCCATTTAAAGTTGGTGGGCATTATTAGTGTTCATCTGGCTTTGTTCTCAAGGTTACCTATTGAACAGTATCTAGAGGATAACTCAAATCCAATAAATGCCAGAATACCCAACTTCAAGGAAACCTGAAGTCTCTTCCTTATTCTACTTCTTGACCAGACAATATAGATCTGCCACTATGAGGATTTTAAGGCTCAGAAGAAATTTATGTTGACAACTATAGTTTGATAACAACATAGAAGACTTGAAGCGTCCAGCCAAAAGAAAAGAAAAGAAAAATCTAAGGACAGCCTCAAGTATCATTTAAAATTCCAAGACCACTTGTATTCAGATAAATGGATGGATGGATGGATGGAGAGAGAGAGAGAGAGACAGAAAAGCAAACTGAGAACAAACATATCCTAAATTCTCAATTGCAATCATTTGGAACAAGTTCAAAAGCAATGGTTCCAATAAAAATTGGGGAAGGGGAATCACAGTTTTTGCATCACTTCATTGCAACAAATGAACACCTCTCTTGTTTAATCAACTACCAATCTATTAAAGGAACCAATACAAGCAAATCAAAACTAGCCAAGAGATAAATCAGAATATTTTTTTCAGCCTGTAACATTCCCGTACATTCAAGAGCTTCTTCATTCTTCATGAGCTGCAGTGGCACAGTGGTTAGAGTACAGTACTGCAGGCTACTTCTGTTGATCACCAGTTGCCAGCAGTTTGGGAGATCGAATCTCACCAGGCCCAAGGCTGACTCAGCCTTCCAACCTTCCGAGGTAGGTAAAATGAGGACCCAGATTGTTGGGAGCAATATGCTGACTCTGTAAACCACTTAGAGAGGGCTGTAAATCATATAAAGTGGTATATAAGTCTAAGTGCTATTGCTATTTGCTACAATACTAGACCTTTTAAGTGCATATGCCTTATAATACAAAGCTGCCCTCACTTCAAAAATAAAAAAGCAATAAATGAAGAAATCCATCTGCATTACAAAAGTACTGATTCAGCTCAATATATCTATACTTACCTGAAAGAAAGCAAGACTGAATTTAAGATTATTACATCAGCTATCATATCTATGCCTCAATAAGAAAAAGTCAGCTAGAAACACGTATCTTCTTCTAAAAATGAATTTTCAGCAAATAACACAACTCCACTGTTTTTAATACTGGTATCAGACCACTGAATATCAAATCCAGGAACAGGAATATAAATTAAAATATCTCAATCACAGGGCCATCTAGCCTTTGTATACTGTAAGTCCTTTCAGAGAGGACAGTCTACCACCACTCTGTGCAAGTGGTTTTGTTTATTTTTAACTGAATTTCTCTATCAGTCATACTAGTAGTTATTTGCTTCTAATTACTTTAAAATGCATTTCACTATTTATTTATTTTAATTTTAATGAAGTGAATAGTTCAGAGTTCAACACAGTTGCGAAAAAGTCTTTACAAATTTTAAATTCATTAATAGATAAATATTTAGTAGTATTCCCCTTTTAAACAAGTGTTTTTTTGTTGACATACATGGAGTATTGTTTAATATGCTCCATTTTAGAACAGTAACAGAAAATGTGGGAAAAAACAGTATACTGTACAGTACAAGACTGCAAAATGGTGAAGAGAGAAGAGGAGTAAGATTGAGACTTAGTAACAAATCAATAGATGCTTCTTTTTAATTGTACCTCTTCCCCACATTCGAAGCGTTTTTCTAATTGACACTGAATTAGCCCTCTTTGTGGCAAACACTTTAATGGAAACTGCTTGATGGTTTGGCTCATGGCAGAGGTGTAACAAATAAGATTTAGTGGGAAGAGGGAACAGCAATGTCATACTGAACAGTACATTGGCTTTCTTCTATTTATCCACATGGGAAGCTATGCATGGCCCACTTGCCTTTGACCAGTAAATGGGCACAACTAAAACAATGAATTAATTATGCATTCCCCATGAGTTTAGAGACTGTGCTTAATATGATTAGTGCTGCTGTCTACCCAACTTAAGGACTGACATGTATTTCAAAAACTAAAAGTGGGGGTAAGATGTCTTCTGATATCCAGAACATTAATTCTGAAATCCTCTCAGTGCTTGCATACTAAAAGTGGAACGTTCTCAAAAGAACCATAAAAGAAACAGGTCAATATACTCTTTTCGTACTGTCTGCGGGTGTTATTCTTTATTTTCACTGAAGACCCAAAGAGAACGGAAGAATGGGAAAAGAAAAAAAAAAGACTCTCTCCCCATGATTAATGTTCAACATTCCAGAACATATTTATAAAGAAATCTTAGAAAGGAGCTACCTTAATAATTTGCTTAAAATTATCTATATTTCACTCTACTTAATAACTTGATTTTCAGCTTCCTTTTACAAACAATGTAGTTTTGTGCTGAAGCAAAATGGGTTAGGGTTACATGTCACAGCAGTATTTCGAAACTCGTATTTAAGCAACCAATAAAATAATGCATATATGTTATTTCAATTTTCATAATACTTTCATAGCCTACCTATCATCAAACTAATTTTGAATGTCCATCATGATTATTTCTAGCATGCATGTGTTTATAATTAATCCAATACAAATGGCTGTTAATCTGAAAAAAAAATCAGCAGCTTAGCTATTATGGCTCATTCCAACAACTAGAATCTGCTGCAGAGGAGAAATAAGTCTGTTGCCTATCCCCCCCCCACACACACACACTTTATAAATGAAATAAAATAAAAATAAAATTTAGAATACCACTACAGCTAGCTGCCAGGGGAATATCTTTCTTCACAGCTGCAAAGAAAATCCAAATCTAAATGCAATTCATAATGGTCACTTTTGAGAAACCATTTGCAGACAGTTTCACACAACTTTAAGAGTAAACCCTTGCTGTTACCACGATAAGATAAATTTATAGTGCCAAACTGCACATCGATAAGAAAGATTGTGTATGCTGATTATAATGTTTGGAAGACCACCCAGTTAGCCACAAACAGCAAGAGCTATCTCTTTTGCCAACTAATAAGAGTTTGTACTAGTACAGACTGACTGTTGAATAGCGAATAGCATAGGTTACTTCATGCTGTAATCTTTGCGAGCTAAACGAAATTTACATAGCTCTAAAACTGGAGAGTGCTAAATATTTATTCTATTGTAAACTGTAACCTTTAACTGAACAATATGTAATCCAAGGCCAACATTATCTACTAGAAAGTCTTGCAAGAGAAAGCAAAAATACCTTACCTATTCCTTTTAGGTCAAGTGTAATGCTTAGTGTGAATTTCCCATTCTAGAGCTACATTTTTCAATTTGATTACAACTATACAAATATTTGAAATCCATGAAAAGGAGTAGATAGCTACACACACACACACACACACACACACACACACACACACAAACAATTTACAGTGATAGTGGTAAGAAAGACTTCCACAATAATCTTAGAAGTAATGGTTTACTACTAGCTCACTTCTTTCATTTCTCAAATTTGTTTTTCTTCCAGTTTTTTAATGTGTTATGTCATATGGATAGCTGCCACTATCCCTGAAGACACAGGTACCCACCAAACTTGATGATCCCAGCTAATTTGTTTACTGGTTTCTGCTTTTAATTGAAAAGAAGAAAAAAAAAGAAAAACTAGAGCTCTTCAAAACCAAAATGCCAACTTCAAGCATAGTTTTTATTTAACAGAATAACAGAGTTGGAAGGGACCTTGGAGATCTTATAATCTAAACCCGTTAAAACAGGAAACTCTGTATCATTTCAGACAAATGGTTGTCCAGTCTCTTCTTAAAAACTTCCAGTGTTGGAGCACCTACAGTTTCTGGAGGCAAGTCATTCCACTGATTAATTAACTGTCAGGAAATTTCTCCTTATAAGGTTCTAGGTTTATTCTCTCCTTGACTGGTTTCCATCCATTGCTCCTTGTCCTGCCTTCAAGTGTTTTGGAGAATAGGATGAACCCCTCCCTTTTTTTCTTTATAGCAGTTTCTTAGATACTGCTATCATATCACCCCTAGTTTTTTTCATTAAACTAGACATACCCAATTCCTGCAACCTTTCTTCATATGTTTTATCCTCCAATTCTCTAATCATCTTTGTTGTTGTTCTCTGCACTCTTTCTAGAGTCTCAAAATCTTTTTTATATTGTGGCGACCAAAACTGGATGCAGTATTCCAAACGTAACTTTACCAAGGCATTATAAAGTGTTATTAACACTTCATGTGATCCTGATTCTATCCTTCTGTTAATGCAGCCTAGGACTGTGTTGGCTTTTTTGGCAGCTGCTGCACACTGCTGGCTCATATTTAAGTGATTGTCCACTAGGATTCCAAGATCCCTTTCACAGTTACTACTATTGAGGCAGGTACCACCTATTCTATACCTGTGCATTTGGTTTTTCTTGCCTAAATGTAAAACCTTATTTTTCTCCATTGAATTTCATTTTGTTAGGTTGGGCCCAGCATTGAAGTCTGTCAAGATCCTTCTGTATCTTGAGCCTACCTTCTGGAATACTGGCTATTCCTACTAGCTTGGTGTCATCCACAAATTTGATGAGTTCCCCTTCTATCCCCTTGTCTAAACTAATGATGAAGATATTGAAGAATACTGGTACTAAAACAGAATCTTGGGGTATTCTACTGCATACTTCCCTCCACGTAGATGCAGTTCCATTAAGGACTTACACATTGAGTGCAATTGATCAGCCAGTTACAATCCATCTGGTGGTGATGCTGTCTGACCCACATTTTTCTATCTTATCATGTAGTAGGTTGTAATTAACTTTATCAAATGCCTTACTGAAGTCCAAGTAAATTATATCCACAGCATTTTTCTGGTCCACTAACTTTGTCACTTTGTCAAAGAATGCAATAAGATTTGTCTGGCATGATCTGTTTTTGACAAACCCAGTGGTAGTAAATTGGAGACTACCTCTATGTAAGAAAATGTTACCAGTTAATTTTTCAGAGTTGTAAATAAAAAAGGCCATTCGAAATTATCAGAGGCATTCTCCATATATTTAAAAAAATGTCCATGTTTTAAAATCTGGTTTATATAATAAATAGCATTCAAAATATTTAAGGTTATCCATCATGTTTATCATTGGATTGAAATCAATCTGATCAGAATATATAACTTATTTTTGCAAGTATTTAAGTGTATATAATCTACATTAAATAATAGGATAGGTTTATATGCCTTTAAATAATTCATATATACTACTGTACTTCGTAGAGATTCCTGGTAATTATCAACACATTATACATATTACTGTAATTCATTCCCACTAAACCATAATTCATAATCAATTAAGTAAGTAAAAGAAAGCAACTATGGTATAAAACTTAAAAATAGTAAAATATTTTGTAAAACTGGATTATCTTCACAGAAAGTTATTAACTGATTGGTCCAGAAGATGTTAGGGAGAAAAATTACTATAAGGTTATTCTATTTGTGCTATTTTTGTAAAAGACTACTGCAGTTGTTTTTTCAAAGGCATATAACACAAACCTGGGAGATGAAGGAAATTACTTGATAACACCAGTTAAGCTGCATTCTTAAAATAGAACTGAGCAAAGGGAGATAAAATAATGATGCATATCATGTTTGTAACTAGCACATTTAAAAGACAGAACAAAGAAAATATTTACCTACATAGCTCCATTTTATATGGAGAGATTTAAGTTTTTTTCTAGGCTTTCAAGCTAAATTACATACACTTATTGCACCAATAATAACACCTAAGCTTTATTACAAACTGAGCATGCTAACCTATAGATATCAAACTAATACAGAATACATTTCAAATGCTTAGCTCTGGTACAAAGCAGATTTATGCCTCTATTTCATAGTTTTCTTGGGAAAAAAATATTTACTTTAAAATAAATCTATGTAATAACTCATAAAAATGTTTGCTCAATTTAATTTTTATTACAATTTTGTATAATTAACTTTATGATCTACATAAAATTGTATTTTATCACTCTTCTTGCTTTATGTATTTTCAACTTTATACAATTCCTGTTACAAGTTTAATTTCACTCATTAATAAAGCCAATTATTTTACCTCACAGAGTTTTCAGAGGTCAAATTATTAAATTAATAGTGAAAAAGTTAAGATCATGGATTTCTTTTCTCATTTATTTTTCAATGTGATAGCTATTAAAAGGTTACTTGCTTCTATGGGACCGGAATTAAACATATGGGGGGAAAAGCAATAGGATGTAGGTATCATTGCTTAGCATATTTAATCTTTAAATAATTTTATTCAGGATAGCTAGAAGGCTCTAACAATAAACTCCTCTGTGAATTACAGGGCAAAAGCAAAAAATTCTGATAACTAATTGGAATTGGAGTCAGATGTCATCAAAATGCTAATGCTAGCCACCTATACATCACCATTCCACAACCAGTGGTTGATGTAGTAGAAGGCCTGGTCCAGTGTTCTGATCTGGATGAGGCAAAACATGCTAGATCTCAATCCAAGCAAAATAGTATTAATATAAATTCAGAGGTCTAATGATTCCAGGACAGTACCATCTTTAACCTGCAATGTGGAGATTCTCTTGAACTTATACTTCAATAAGCAGGTGAACGCTGGAGCTAGTAGACCCTTAGTTCATCTTCAGTCACTTGTGAGCTTACCTTAAACAGGATCAACTAAGTACAATCATTCATACATTTGTTATAATTTGATAACATGGGCTATTTTCCAAAACTCAAAACTTTAGGTAGCAGAAAGCCCACTTGTTTCTACCACATCATACCACTGCTTTGGTAGCTGCATTGGCTATCAGCATGTTTTCAAGTGCAATTTAAGGCACTGATTATTAACTTTAAAACTCTGTAGAGACTGCCTTCTCCTGAGAGCTTCTGCCCACCTAATCAAGACAACTAAAGATTGCCTATTAATGGTGCCCATTAAGGTGCTAAATGGGTGCAGTGGCAGTGGGCCAAAGGAAATTGTTCTCTATAGCAGTCTTCCATTAGAACTGTCTGCTCCCTAAACCAAGGACTGCTTTACTATTATAGCCTTTTGGAAGTTGTTAAAAACCTGACTCAGGTTTTTCAGGACTTCTGATTAATGACACAGCGCTGTCGGATGTGAAGAGCGGGGCTCTGCGAACTCGCACTGAATTCCTTTGTTGGAGGGTCCCATAAGGAGCTAAAGTCACCCTGTAGGGGTGACGAAGAATAGAGGGGTGCCCTGCAGGTTTTTTTTTTTTTAATTCCATTTATACCCCGCCCTTCTCCAGAGACTCAGGGCG
>JANHFM010008934.1:13144-25949 GCA_032468115.1 Grayia smithii
ATTAATCTTCTGCTATCCGTGCCACGTCTGCAACGCGTCCAATGATTATATAAGATTATTATGTCTAACTCAAACCATCCCCCTCCCTCCTTCAAACTGGCAACTTGAAAGAAATAGAAAGTCTGACACAGTATAGATATCACAAACGCTTAAAGATCAATCCACCCTAGAGTGCCATAAAGATAAATATTTCACCGCCTCACAAAGAAGAGCTCGTCACTCTTCCTCCACCCTTCAGGCCTCTTCTTTTACATATATCCAGTTGGGAATCTCCCTGCAGATCGTTTATCAGAGAGATTCTCCTTTGAGACTGTCAAGAAATGTTACCCGCTCAGCCTGACTTCCGTCCTGCTTGGATCTCGCTTCACATGGCCAGCTGTCAAATCATGCCGCCACAATCGCCATCTTAGATCGATTTTCCACCGCTTGGCTTCAACGGAGTAGTATTTGCTAGGAACTGTGCAGCTGCTGCTGACAGCCCATTTGCAAAAATCACCCCTCTCTTCAGTCTCCCCCCAAGAGACCAAAGGACACAAACAGGTCCGCCAAACAATGGATTTGGGCTGTGTTATAAGCTCACCAAACAGAGCGATGGAAAAACACAGCCTCCTCGTCCGGCAGCTGGCTCCTCCCCCAGGCAAGGTTTTCACCAAGCTAGACCTAAGAGAAGCTTACTACAGAGTTTGCATAAAGGAAGGAGATGAGTGGAAAACTGCTTTCAACTGCCCCCTGGGGAGTTTCCAATTCCGGGTCATGCCATTTGGGCTACAAGGGGCCCCTGCCGTCTTCATGCAACTCATTAATGAAACCCTCATCAGCACCTGTATAAAGGGGTTCTTGTCTACCTCTATGATATTCTTATTTTCAGCGAAACCCTGGAAGAGCATGTCAAATTAGTAAGGCAAGTCCTGAAGAAACTCCTGGCCGCCAAATTCTATGTAAAGCTGTCAAAATGTGGATTCCATGAGAAGTCCTTAGACCACCTGGGTTACCGGATTTCCAGTAGAGGAATCGAGATGGATCCAGGAAAACTGAAAGCGGTGCTAGATTGGCAACCACCCCGAACCTGTAAGCAATTCCAAAGCTTCCTAGGTTTTGCAAATGTTCATCCGCTCTTTTGCTGAGATTGCTTTTCCTCTGATGGAGCTGCTGAAAACAGGGCCATCTCCCACCAAGCCAAAACCAAGCCAACCCCTGGCTTGGACAAGGGACTGTCAAAAATCCTTTGAGCGATTGAAACGTCTCTTTGCTGAGGAGCCTATCCTTCAATACCCCAACCCAAATAGGCCTTTTATAGTCCAAGCGAATGCCAGTGATGTAGCTGTTGCTGCGATACTACTTCAGAGAAATGTGCGATATGAATTAAAGCCTAGTGCGTATGTCTCCAAGAAATTGACAGAAACTGAACGCAGATGGGTGGTGTGGGAAAAAGAGGCTTTCATGGTGAGATGGCCTCTCCTTACCTGCCGACACTTCCTGGAGGGAATGAAAGAGCCTTTTGAAGTGTGGACTGATCACAAAAATCTCGAGGCGCTAAAGATCCCCAAGAGACTTTCCCCCAAGCAGGTACGCTGGCCTCAGTATTTCAAGTGGTTCAACTTCAACCTAAATACATCCCAGGGGAAAAAAAACCTGTTGGGAGATGCTCTATTGTGTAAACCCCAGTTTGATAGCCAACAGGAAGAAATAGTCCATGCCATGATCCCGGACACCCAACTGGCAGCCCAAGCACGCACTAGAGCGCAAAGTCGTCAGAGTTCTGACCCATCAAGGGACAAGTTGACAGAGGAGTTAAAAGATGCACTCACTAGCGATGACTGTAAGGACAACCAGGCGGACTTAACACTAAGACAGGGATTGGCATGGAAAGGGAGTAAGATTTATGTGCCCAGCTGCATGTGACTAAAGCACAGTCACTGTCAGCCTTGGAAGCTATATTAGGAGGCTTCCAAACTGCTGCTTTCTCCCCCATGGGAAAGTAGGAGGGGGGAGTTGGTAGAAGGAGATATTAGCCATAATAGCATTCTGCAAACTAGTGAAGGTCAGGGCAATCCCGCATCTGGAAAAGGAGTGGTGTCAAGAGGGACTATATGATGATTGGACTTTGTGACCATCTGAGGAGGGAGGAGATGGTTTTGGGGGTTTTGATATCCTGTGGGAAAACCCAGAACTCTCAGATTCAGTTTTTTTCAGAATGTGCCAGTTTACTTGTCTGAAATAAAGAAACTTTTGAGAGATGTTTGCATCGGAGTTTTTCTTCGGCGAAGGTTTACTGGAACGCTGACACATCCACTGTTTACTCCAGCCAGGTAACAGTCTACTCAAATGTGGAATGACATAGGCTGAGAGGTTGCCACATGTTCAATCGGGCAACATGAAAAATGGTTAAACTCTCTAACTCAGGCATGTACCTGAAATCCCCCAACTCCAGATCTTACGTTCTAGGGAGCAAGTGATGATGGTGGTGGTATTTGATTGGAGGTTGAATTGGATGGGCAGGGAAAGGAAAGTGGAATACCCACCAATCACTACCCTGAAATTGTTCTATATTATATGTTTAGGAAGAGCACTCATCATCAACTTCGTTGCCAAATATCATTAAAGCTCAGTCATGAGAGCAGTGCAATTTATGTTGAAGTACTTTTTTGCTGATTCAAAATGGAAGAGAGGCATGTTCATGTGGCTGTGAGAAACAGCTCCTAGTTTCATAAATTCCAATGGCAGTTCAATTAAAAACCAGCTTGCCTCCAGAGAAGATCTATTGCATATATTAGGTTTTCCGGTAATAAGTGATTTGATAATTACAGATTATTCAAATATGCAATCTTATCCAATTAGGGGATTGTGATGAAAAATGCTGGCACATTCTCCCTTGATAAAATAGAGTTATATAGTAATTTATTTCTACACCATATTTCTGATCAGAATGAACACTCAAGGCGACTTAAAACAGCACATAAAATACAGAACGCATAAAATAAAAACAAGTACATTAAAACATGCATAATAAAATCGCTGATGTTGAAAGGACAGGCTAAAGAGATATGGCTTGGAGAGCAGAAACTAAACGTAGCAACTGAGAGAGGCTATTCCATTGGCTGAGGGTGATGATGTGGGAGAGAACCTTCTCCCATGTTCTCCATTGATGGGACTTTGAAAGCAGGGACATCATAAAAAAGCACCCCATCTCCTGTAATTCTTATAGGGCAAGCAGGTTTGTCATGGGAGAGGTAAACCTTCAAATGGTCAGCCTTTAAAAGATCAGCACATTCCTTGGACTTAGATGGGAAGGCACAATGAACTGGGTGTTGGTCACCTTGAAGTAGGAAAAAATTCTTTCTTAGAAGAAGGTCTAAGGACAGTGATGGCAATTTATTTATTTATTTATTATTCATACTTATATGCCGCCCATCTCCCAAAGGACTCTGGGCGGCTCACAATGGTGACAAACAAAAACACTCAAATAAAACAATTTTATAAATACGATAATAAATATAAATAGCTAATGCTGAAAAGGTTGTGCAGAAACGTCACGCTCCCTCATCAGGGCCATCCTCTGGAAAAGCTACACTTCCGGGTTTTAGCACGCATGAGTGCCCGATGATCAGGTGGCCGGAGCGTATGTGCACACTGGTTTTTGGCACTGCCACGTGAGTGAAGGACAGCTGGTCATTGTGCGCGCATGCATGCCAGAAACCCAGAAAACAAACTGGCAAAGCCGCGCTTGCCAGGCGACATGGCTTCGCATGCCACTTTGGGCACACGTGCCATAGGTTCACCATCACGGGTCTAGGGCTACAGGGTTGAGTGCAGGTGCAGCAGAACATAGAGTGTCAACTAATGGTACGTGGACCACAAATAACACTCAAAAGTCCTCGAGGTAGATCCCAGGATTAATCATGAAAATTTAATTCTTTAAAACTTGGCACAAATGATGAATATATACAGAGAACATCTGTACACTTGCCTGCAATTTGCCTAAGATGCTCTTGGAGATCACCCAACTAAGTGCTTGGTGTTTACTAGATAATCATGGTATTGTCACATAACATTGCAACACTATGAGAATCGCATTGCTTCCTAAGTGCAAATCAGGATGCTGTCTTTATAGATAAAGCCCTGTATGGTTTTAAGCTCGGTGACTTAGAGACTGCCTATTTCAGGCGAGCTCTGCTTGCCTGATTTGGGGGACTAGGAGGCATCTGCTGAAGGTCCAACAGGAAACCTGATGACAAAAGGCTGAAGGTGGACATTCGTTAGTGGCTTTTCCCTGAGGCAAGAACGCTTATGGACTTCCTTACTTTTCCCAAAGGCCTTTGATAATTAGAGGCTAGAGGAAGATCTCTGCCATTATTGCCAGCTATTGCTGCCATTTTATTGTTTTTCATTATATTGTTTGTTACATTGTGCTTGGCAGGGTGCACTGCTGAGGGCCCCTGGAGTGTGGCAGTTTATAAATGTTATACACAAATAAATCAAAATAAACCCATCCCTCTACAGTGGGCTTTTTGTTTCTAAGCATGAAGAAGCCTTTATTCATTGATAAAGCGATGGATGGGATTTAAGACAAGAAAAGTTTGGGAAGGACCACAGAGGGATTCTTTCATCTCAACACATCATTTTGCAAGAGTGGATCTTACGACTGCTTGCCTAAAAATGCAAGTGCAATTTAAGGGGCCACCAGATGTTCCTGATCCATAAGTGCCTCTGGAGGAAAATTACTATTTACATACAGTCTAGTTTAATAGACACAGAGAAAAGGAATGGTGAGCCACGTAAGTGACGCATGAGCCCCCTAGTGGAACTTAATGCTCTTTGTCCAGCAGTGGCAACTCCAGCTAATTGCCTGCAAAATGAGATCCCTCTGAATTCAACCCGTGTACTTTTATGTAGTGTAGCCATTAAAGACAAGGAACATCTCTGACTCAAAACTTACCAAAACTCTGCATTTTTAGAAAAGCACCTGCTTCTCCCCAAGAAATTCTTCTCTTCCATGCACAATCTGCAGACAGACATGTCCATCCAACTTTGGACAGCTATAGGAACTGCTGAGACAATAGATACTGGTGGATTGGTTCAGCATACTCTTCAGGCTATGAATAGCAGTTAACATGTTATCCTATCTTCCTGGCTGGCTTCCTTCCTTTCCTTCCCCTGCCCCCCTATTTCTCCATCCCAGGAAAAGGACATCTGGTAACTAAGATTTCTACCCTGCTCATGACAAAAGGTATACCGTTTTTTTCTGTTGAGCTGGAATAAATCAGTCTAGGACAGAACTTTCTTTGATCATACTTTTGAAGATTCTGTGGCTGAAAATGAGAGGCAGGGAATATAAAGACAAGAACCATAACATAAAACCTAACATAGCCTCGCCAAAAAGTAGAAGGGAAAAAGGGGGAAATCCTTGCTTATTTTGGGCCTTTGCCTCACCTACTGCAGCTCTTGGCCTTCCTCCATAAATAAAGTGCTCTTAATCAAGTGCTTAATAAGTGCTTAATTTTGCACTTATTAAGTGCTCATAAAAAATTCCCCATCTCTGGGTATAGGATTAGTCCTATTCTGATCTTCTCTTAACTAATCAGTGGTTCTTCCCAGGGGTGGGTTCCACTTATCTTTACTAACGGTTCACAGCGGGAGTGTGCGCGCATGCACAGATCACCCGTGATGATATCGGGGCGGGTAGGTGGAGCCTCCCCCCAGTTTTACTACCAGTTCTATAGAAGCGGACCGAACCAGGAGCAACCCACCACTGGTTCTTCCTTGGAATTATCCTGATGGATGTTAGATTGTTTCTAACATCACCCAATCACACGTGTGTATGCATTTATGTCTACTGCTCCTCCCCTCATTTATATAAATGCAGCAAGACAGAAGCACCTAGCTAATCCTGGCAGATTTCAGAAAGCTAAGCAAGATCAAATCTGGTTAGTACTTTGATGAGCAAACATCTAGAAATCTCAAGGCCATACTCTAAACTGGGGAGTCAGAACATATTATCAAGCACGAGCAAATGTCTTTTACATTGCTGCCAAGAAAACTGCACAGATGTGTCCATGAAGTCATTAGAGGACAAGGGAGACTTCGCTTTCTAGTTTACATTTTATCTGATCACTTTTTTCAAGCTGTTCCAAGCAATCTCCTAGGGAAAAGGTCCAACTTTCAATTTAATAGGTTATGATAAATAAATAATGGGGGTGGTGACCTAGTAGTGAATAAGCTTGCCTCCCACTTGGGTTGAGAGTTCAATCCTAGGTCGCAACAAATGCTTCTCTGTTAGGGTGCCAAGAAAAAAAACAAATCTGCTGCGAACTCCACGTAGGCATCAGGAAGGGCATCCAGCTAGTAAACGCTCAGCTCCATCCAGTTACCCTGACTCTATCCCAGATTAAGGGACTACAGGATCATAAAAAGAATGGATAGAGGAAATACTGGCGATCTCAATAGAGGGAAGGCCAGAGTTTTTCCTTTTGGGTATATTTAAAAACAACTACAACAAAAATGTAAAGTACCTTATACTTCATTTACTAACAGCAGCGAGATTAACTTTTGCGCAGAAATGGAAATGTAGAGAAACGCCATTGGAGGAAGAAATAATCCAAAAAATGTACTTTTGTGCCGAGATGGACAGACTGAGTATGGAGTTGAAAGACAGAAAAGACTCAGCATACTATGAAATTTGGACAAAATTTTACAATTGGTTGGAAAGATGGAAACATGTCGGGAAAACTAAGACTTGATTTGTATACTGGACCAAACAACGATTATTGTACACTTGTGTACAGCTTGAAAACTGACATCTACAAGATCATGAAGATAGTTGAGTGTTTAAGAACTAACAGCACCATGTTATTATGGTAAATAATTGTGGATTATGGATGACCGTAGAGGTCTAACTGTGTCCAATGTATATCTGTGTTTTGTTTTGTGTGTGTTTTAATTTATGTATATCAATTTCTTCCCAAGAACCTAGGACAGGGATGGCTAACCTTTTCTGGACTAAGTGCCCAAAGCTCGCGAACCCCCCAAATGAAATGCATGTGTGGCCCCTTTGCATGCACCCTGCACCCACACATGTACATGCACCTCTCATGCACCTCACCTCTGCACATGCGTACGTGCCCCTACATGCACCCCCATATGCACCCCGCCCTCCACACATGCGGGGCAGAGACCTGAAGACCAGCTGGCTGGCAGGAGGCACGCGCGCATGTGTGGCAGACCTGAGGTGGGTCAATGGCTCGTGTGCCCACAGAGAGGGCGCTGCGTGCCACTTCTGGAACACGTGCCATAGATTCGCCATCACTGACCTAGGATGTTGTAATGTATCAGGAAGGTATATGTATGTGTCCAAGCAGTGTGCCCTTTCGCCATTGACAGGTGGAATTTTTGTCATTGTGCAGATTTCCTAAGTGCCATCCAAGATTTTTGGACCAATGATCCAATAACCACAATGGCCAGTTTATGCCATAATCCTTTTTGAATTTTAGATCTCGATATTTTGTGATCCCCAATTCTTTGTGGTTTTTTTATTAGACTAATAAAACTAATAAACTAATAAACTAATAAAACTAAAACTAATATTTACTTTGTTGCTCCCCACCCCACCTCCACCTCTTGCGTTTGGTACAATCTTCTTGTCTGACAAAGAACCTGAACCCCTTTTTGGCCTCCTCCTATGAGTGAATCAACAAAACTTTAATTGCTTTTTAATTTGACTTTGCATCTGATCTCAGAACATGGGAAACAGTCCCTCTCTAGTTCAGGATACCAGCAATGATATGTCTAGGAAAGGTCTTCTGGTAAAAATAGAATTCCTAACAATACCCCCATTAGGTCTCAAAGGATCCCTCAAACCAAGAAAAGCACAAACGTATTAGCATGGCAACACATGTGAAATACTGAGTAACCAGGAAGCTTCGATTAGTGTTGCATTCTGGTAAAACCGAAACTTGCAAATAAACTTTTTAGTGTCCGAGTGCTGTTGCCCCCAAGTAGTTGAGTCCCCTTGCTGGCATTGCTCAAGCCTTGCTTGCATGCTACAAATAATATACTGCTGTTTTCATTGGTGACAAAATGTACATGGGCTGCAGAAATCCAGATGACTATAAGTGGCAATAAAGAGTTTTCTGAACCTCTCTGCTGCCATCAAGTGGTTATCTGGATGTTTACAACCCAGAAGTGGGAGCCTTATTATAATTTATGACTGAGCAGCAGCCTGTCTCCAACTCAGGCCTCTCTTAGAGTGGATGCTGGAATGTGGTTCATGTGATATTTTTCTAAATGTCCCTGTAGTGCCATGAAAGCCAGTTATAAAGAAAACAAGGACATGTTTTAACAATAAAACCAATGTACATGATCTAATTAAATGGCATAATAAAATTAGGAAATAAATGCACCAAGCATGAAAACCCGTTCCTTGAAAAGTGAATCAAATTGGCTCCTTTAAAAGAGAGAATGTCACTTGTGTGGGAAGCTGTAGGGTTTTCGTTCACTTACGGGCACAGCGGCAGCAGCCGCAACAGCCACCCAGCCATGCTCGTATTTTAGTTCTGCCTTCCCTCTGGGGGGAAATTAAAAAGCAACAGGCACAGAAAGAACATTCATGCTGCAAAAATGATTTCGCAGGGCAGGCTGAATAAAGGCCGTTGATTGAGCAAGCAAGCAAGAAATTGAACGCTGGGTTCAAGAAACGCAAAGACAAAGTACAGTTCATAAAGTCTCCTGTGTGTGTGTGTGTCTGGGATTGTTGAGTGGCTCCATCAGTGTAGTATCTTCAACCCTTCCAAGCAAGCCTTCTCAGAAAGCCAAAGAGACCACTAGCTGTAATGAAAAATCAATTGAAGAGGCAATCTAAGAACAATTCCTAAGGCTTTGCTTCCATGTCTTAGTCCAGGGGTCTGCAACCTTAAACACTCAAAGAGCCATTTGGACCTGTTTCCCACAGAAGAGAAAACACCGGGAGCCACAAAACCTGGGTGGGTGTGGCCAACTCAACATCACTCACTCCCACCCAGTCACATCACACACACCCCAGCCATGCCTACCCAGGTTTTGTGGCTCCCAGTGTTTTCTGTGGAAACAGGTATCTCTCTCTCAGTGTCTCTGTGTCTCTGTCTCTCTCTCTCTCACACACACACACATCTCTCATCTTTCTCAGGCCAGTGTGACTGGAAGGGGGGGATGAGGGGTGGGGCCAGCCAGTAGTGGGTTCAGCCGATAGGGAGCCACAGCAGGGAGACGAAAGAGCCACATGCGGCTCCGGAGCCACAGGTTGCCGACACCCGGTCTAGTCTCTTCTTCAAAACCTCCAGTGTTGAAGCACCCAAACCTCTGAAGGCAAGCCGTTCCACTAATTGTTCTCATTGTTGTTGTTTTTTTTATTATTATTAAAAAGTTTTTTTATTATATACACAAAATTAAAACACACAAAACACAACACAAACACAAGCACAAATATACATTGGACGCAGTTTGACCTCAACGATCATCCATAGTTTCGCAATTATTTACAATAGAGTTATGGTGCTATTAATCCATAAATATTCAGCTGTCTTTAGAGTCTTTCAAACTGTACTTAAATATACCATAGTCATTGTATAGTCCAATAAACAGATCAGATCTTAATGTCCCCGACATGTTTCTGTATTTTTAACCAATTATAGAATTTTGTCCAGATTTCAGAGTATGTTGAGTCTTTTTTATCTTTTAGTTCCATGCTTAGTCTATCCATTTCAGTGCAGGAGTAGATTTTCCAAATTATTTCATCTTCTGTTGGCGTACCTTTAGATTTCCATTTCTGTGAAAATGTCAGTCTTGCTGCGGTTAAAATATGAAGTATAAGGTACCTTATGTTTTGGATATATTTATTTTTGGTTATGCCCAGAAGAAAAAATTCTGGTCCTTCCTCTATTGGGATCGCTAATATTTCTTCTAACCAGTTTTTCACCAAATGCCAGACATTTTTTGTTTTTTGACATTCCCACCACATATGATAATATGTTCCAATAAATTTTCCACATTGCCAACAATTATGACCAATTTATCATAATTATCTTTTTGAAGAGTTGAACATCTACAGGTCCAATTAATCCCCAGGTATTTAATTTTTTTACTTATCCGTATGCCCAACTTCCGGCATGTTTTTAGTTAAAATTGTCATTTTATCTTTATTAATCTTGAGACCTGCCACCTCACCATAAGCCTCCAATATTTCCCAAAGTCTTATGCCAGAGTGTATTGGGTCTTCTAAAATAAAAACCAGGTCATCAGTATATGCCTGTAATTTATAGATTTCCTTCTTAATTTTTAATTCTTTGATTTGTTCATCCTCTCGTATGATTCTATTTAGAATTTCTAATGATAGAATAAATAGTAATGGCAAGAGTGGGCATCCCTGCCTGGTCCCTTTTTCAATTGAAAATTTTGGTGAGGTATCTCCATTGATTATGATCCTTGCTTCTTGTTTGCAGTAAATGGTTTGGTACATTTTTATACATTTATCGCCGAATTCTATATATTTTAGTTGACATAAAATGAAATCCCAATTAATGTTATCAAAAGCTTTTTGCGCATCTATGAAAATTAGTGCCAATTGTTTTTCATTATGTGTTTCATAGTATTCCAAAATATTCATTATTGTCTTAATATTATTTCTAATGTACCTCCCTGGCAGAAACCCATTTTGGTCCGAGTGTATGAAATCATTTAGAAAAAAAATTAATCTGTTGGCCATGATTGACATAAATATTTTATAGTCTGAATTTAGTAAAGAGATGGGTCTGTAATTGTTGATTAGCTGAGTCAACCTTGAGCTGGTGAGATTCGATCTGCTGAACTGCAGCTAGCAGTCAGCTGGAGTAGCCTGCAGGACTGCACTCTAACCACTGCACCACCTCAGCCCAATTGAGGTAATGAAGAAATTTAAGGGATTAGATATGATAAAACAGAGTGCTTGAAGAACCATGAAGTAGCAACATTTCTGTTTTTTTCTTGTTTCAAAACTCTGTACTGCTACCGTAAAATCTTATAGGACCAAATACCAATAAATGAAATGTTTTCATTTTATCAAACACTATTATTAATATTAATATTGAAAATAACAGCACACATTAAGATAAATAAAGTTAGTAAAAACAAACATTAAGGTTGGCCCATGTCCAAGGAGTTTCAATCCCAAAGAAATATTAAAGTTATATATAACAGGCAATGGCAAATCACTTCTGAAATCTGCCAAGAAACTGCAAGGAAATGTCCATGCAGTTGCCAGGAATCTAAAACTGATTTGAAGGCACACATACCATTTTAACATTTATTGAAAAAATATCCCCCCTACTTAAAGCTTGCATTATTTGTCAGTGTGCCAAATGTTTTTGCTTACAGTATACGCTTATAACACAGATTTTGCCCAACTATATTTCTTCATGTATTTACAGTCTATTGTCTGTAAGCAAAACATTTGGCATGCTGACAAATAATAAACCTTTAAGTAGGAGGGACATTTTTTTAAATAAACATTATTTCTAGTCACATGGAATATAGAATACTATTGAAGTGATTTCTTCTTTATTTCACATGTTAAACCTGTGCCTTCAATTCAGTTTTGGATTCCTGGCAACTACATGGACAAGGCCTTGTAGTTTCTTGGTGGATCTCTTTTATTTAGAAAAATCTATGAGGTGGAAGGTATGCTATGAAAGATGCATTATTTATCTACTTTTGTCTTTTTAAATGTTCATAAAAGTTGTCTTTCACCAGGTGATCAGATTCTTGAGATTCATTTTCTTAACTTGGGGGTCCTGTGTTCAGAAGGAAACTTTTTATTCTGATTCAAATCTTTTGAACGTTTACTTGGGAGTAAATCTCTTCATGCTCAAGAGGACTTGATTCAATGTAATTATGCCAACAATTCCATTCTGTTTTTGTTTGTTTTTATTAAATTAAATTGATTGATTATCCAATCATTCTTTTACCTGTTTTTCTTTGCATTTATGTGGTTAAAAAGAAAAGAAATTTCATAGTGGCAACTCTGCTTTTTTCTGAGCTGTACACAAAGAATTAAAATATCAACAAGTTTTAATCACTTACTGTAGCTCAAACAATCCAATATTAAATCACATTTCTGAATAAGCAATTTGTAAGTAATAAAAGAAAGAAATTATGCATAATGTGGAAAAATGTTCCTTAACTGCAACTCGTGAAATAAATTATGCTATATTATCTCATATTATTACAATGCTGAAAATAGAATGTAGCAATGGGGGTTCTGACACTTTCCCTTCCCATTTACTGTTCATGTCATATCTGTTTGGAACCTAAATTATTTTAATCAAGCAATACTGTGTACTGCCAATTTGGTGTGACAACCTCTGAGTAGAAAGGCATCAGAAAGAAGCACTTTAAATGGCAACACTTTATTTTTTTTATGACTGTTAGGTTACAACAGCCAACATGGCTGAATACTAAATTTTGCAATACAAAGGTGTTTGCATTTTAAGCATACTGCTAAACCCCATATTCATTGTGGTACTACTATCAAAGGTCAGATAAGGGGAGTATCTCCCATGAAATGGCAAGTCCATTAACTGATTCCACCAGCTTTCAGTCAGCACACAACCATCCATTCCAAAACTGTTTTGAAGTACAGGAAATAATAGCCATGTCAATGAAGATAAAGAGAGCAGTGAGTTGTCAACAATCTAAAGCTATGCATAATTAACCAGATTACAGTGCCTATTTTATAGCCAGGCACTTAAAAGTTAACAAAAATGGATGCATAGATTGCAGAACCACTGCCAGGCTAAGTTAC
>JANHFM010008937.1:6328-19732 GCA_032468115.1 Grayia smithii
ATAAGGTTTCTTAGCTTGGGATGAGTAAGACTAAATTTAGGGGGAGGTATTATACTCCTCAGTCTCTGTTGGATGTCTTTGTTTACTTATGTTTACGTTTTTTGTCTGTACTTTTTTTCAAACGAGTGTAAGAACCGATGCGCTGTAAATAATAATTTATGTTGTTTTTAATGGAAAATTTGTAATAAAGTTTAAAAAAAAAAAAAAAAGCCCAATTGGGCTTATTATCAGGGAAATGTCTTATTTTGGGAGAAACAGGGGATTATATTGAGGTTCTGAAGTTCAAATTGACATACAGTCCTTGTTTTTGGCAGGTTTGAACCTGCTCTTATCAGACTCGGCATTCCTCACGGAGACCTCACTTCGTTACTTCAAAGAAGTAGAACCATTAGACCAGGGGTGTCAAACTCAATGTCATTGAGGGCCGCATCAGAGTTGTGTTTGACCTCGGGAGGGGGCAGGGGGTGTGGCCAACTCAACATCACTCGTGTTGAGGGCGCCTGGGGTGGCTCAAGCGCTCTGTCAGCAAAAACGGACTCCCGAGCTCTGTTTTTTTGGCTGCAATGTCCTCCCGCAACCCTCTGCTGCGGCCCTCCCAAGCTCTGTTTTCACTGGCAGAGGCACTGCGGGCTGGTCCTTTGCTGTTTCCAGGGTGGCCCCATGAGCCAGATTTAAGCACCCCACGGACCTTCAGTTTGACAACCCTGCATTAGACAATGAAAGTCCTAGTTACTGAAAACATTCCTCAGAGAGGCTCCCCTCCAGTGCTGGAATTCAATTTTTTTTACTACCGGATCTGTGGGTGTGGCTTGGTGGGCTTGGTGGGCATGGCAGTGAAAGGATACTGCAAAATCTCCATTCCCTCCCCACTCCTGGGGGAAGGGTACTGCAAAATCCCCATTCCCTCCCCACTCCTGGGAGAAGGATATTGCAAAAAAATCTCCATTCCCTCTCCACTCTTGGACCATCCAGAGATGGTATTTGCCGGTTCTCCGAACTACTCAAAATTTTGACTACTGGTTCTCTGAAGAGCACCCTTGCTCCCCTCTCCTGCTCCATCAAGGCAACAGAAATGACCTACCTCGCATCTCCCTGGCATTTGTCAAGGGTGGAAAGTTTGGGAGGGAGCTGCTGCCAGGGGGAGGAAAATGCCTTGGACTGCTTACGAGACAATTCTTCCAGTTTTGCCATCAGCTTTGATTGGGTCACAGTCCTGAAATGTTCTGGAGGTGGGAAAGAAGCACAACTTAATCTTGCTGGGAAAAGAAATGCCAATATCTTTAGTCTAGCCCATCAGGAAAGCAATATGGATTATTCACTCATTTGCACAGCATTTTTATATCCTTATTTACAGGAAGGCATTATGACAATCTTATCTCATTCAAATGAAAAAAAGAACGTTATTTTGGAAGAGAGCCATACTTCCTATAAGAGCTGAGAACTGGGGAGAAAATTTTTTTGCAAGTGTTAACAGCTTTCAGCCAATTTGTTTTGCTGTAATGTCGTAGGCAAAATTATATTGCAGAAATCGGCTTTCCAAAATCTTTAGACATTTGCAAAATACATAATACCGGGAATGCCTCCGCTGTTGTATTAACAGTTAACAGTTGTATTAACAACGGCTTCAGTTCCCATAATCCCTCTCCAGTAACTCTTACAGGTTAGCCAAGATTATGGGAGCTGAAATTGAATTTCATCTGCAGGGCATTCAGATTGGAGAAGATCAAATAATCAGGAAGAATCTGGAGACATTACAGTAGGAAGAACTATTCAAGCATCACCTGAACATGTGAAAACTGGGCCCTTATGGATACTCAGCTGCATTTCAACCACCTGCTGCAGATTGAGTTGAGTTCTAATGTTTTGTGAACTCACCATGGCTCAAAGGAGATTCAGCTTCCCCCGGCCAGCTTGTAGCTTTGCTTTGCTTCTCCAGCTTCTGGAGAACTTTGTCCAGATCCCATTTCTCAACATCCTGGAAGGAGAATCGTTTTTGAATGAATGAAAACTATGGTTGACAGCAGCGGTGAGGTTCACATTATGTTACTACGGGTTCGCCCCGCGCACGCACAATCGCTTCATGCCTGCCTTCCGTGCATGTGCTTTGCTTGCTTGCCTTCCAGCCTCAAAAACAGGAGACTTCCGGGTTTGGCTTTTTAAATTTATCAAGATAGTATTTTTAGTGAAATTTGTTAGTTACTTTGATTAAACTGATGTTTAATTTAGTTAAACTTAAGATGTAACATTTTAGGAATGAATATCTTAAATGGAATGTTAAACCTTTGAAGATGAAAACTGGGAGGACTTTTGGCAGAGCTGCAACGGAAGAAAGAAGAAATATAAATAACAGGAATGGATTTCAAATTTTACTAAGACTTTGATGGTGCACAAATGGAAGACTAAAAAGCTGCAAACAGCATGGAAATTTTTTTTTCTTTCACAATAGAATAAGGGAGTTGAGGGTATATAAAGCTGAGATTAGTTATAGATAGTTAACTAATGTTAGACTAAGTAGTATTTCTTTCTTTTTTCTTTTTTATGTAACTTTGCTCCGGGAAGTCAAGGGTTGGTGTGGGGGTTAGGGAAGAGAAGGGAGGGGGAGGTTATTATAAAAAAATTGTAAAACTTTTCAATATAAAAAAAGAAAAGAAAAAGGTTTATAGTGCATACAAGATTTTATGGTCTTGAACAAACACTGAATTTGAAACAGAATTATGTACTGATTACTAAATTATGCAGTGTTGCTAAAATTTATAAACGTTTATTGACATATGACAAAAAAGAAAAGCAAGTGGAAGTATGAATGATAAACTGGGCTAAAATTTTGGGCTATAATATACAAATAGACCAATGGAAAAATATGTGGTTGAAAGGACTGAAATTTACCTTATCTTCTAGGCTTAAGACAATTTTTATAAAATGTCTTAAAATGTCTTGTGTCACTGGTATTTGTCAATAGAGAAATTGTCTAGAATGTATTTCAAATCTTTGCTGGAACACCACATGTCTGATGGACGTGTAATAAAAACCAAAACATTTTGGGTGCAAATATATGCTTTAATTAAAGAAGATTTTAAAAAGTACAACTGGAACCAGACACTTTGGGGGGGGGGGAAATTAATGAAAAAACAATTAGAAAAAAGACATGGGATTTTGTTTTTATATATATGAAAACTGCAGCAACATTACTATATGCCCCAAAGTGAAAAAAGTCTTGATGCTACCTATAGCAGAGGAATGGTTGGTCAAGATGATGGAAATGGCTACATTAATTGCTTTCATTAGAAAAAAAAGCAGTGTCTACTTTTACTGTCAACTGGAAATCCCTTACACTTTTTGAATGAAATAGCAAATATATATATATATTTATAATTTGTGGTTTTGATGATTAGAAAAAAACTGTATAATGGAAAAAAGTGAGGGTTTTTGTAATCATAGAGTAAGAGATAATTTTGTGATTTTATTTGCTGCAAAGGAAATCAAACACTTCTATTTTCTTTTTGGATCTTTTTAACTTTTGTTTCTTTTCCTCTTTCTTTTTCTTTCTTATACTCTTTATTGACATTAGTATTCAAACTTTTTGTAAAACTTTAATAAGAAAAATTATACAAAAATAGAGCAAGTGATCAATCATTAAAAGATAGCGTTACATGTGAAAATTGAATAACAGAAAACACTGGTCCTAGATAACATTCCACAAGTGGCACACATATGGGTTATATTACTCCCTCTCCCAGCTGCGTTTTTATCCTCTTTAAAACTTGCAGAACCATTTTCTGAATACAGTGTTGTTTACTTCACGAGTAGATTAGATTTTGTACATTAAATGAAAAATTGCTTTGGCTAAAAAAAAACCCACCATGGTTTAATGAACTTCAAAAGGAGGCATGGGCAATGCCATGCTGAAATGCTAATACCACCTTTATTTAAAAGGCTAATAATGAAAACATTACCACACTGCAATTTAAAAGGAAACCAACATGTAAATCTTTTTTTAAACTGCTTTGTGACCTGTAAAGTTTCTACTGTTTGTTTCTACCTTGTTTCCCCAAAAATAAAACCCTGCCTTATATTTTTTTAAACCTCTAAATAAGCACTTAGCCTTATTTTCAGGGAGGTCTTATTATTTTGGGGGTGTGGAGCAAAATGGGGCTCCTCTTGTTGTCTTACCTGATTTCAAGCTCTGTGTTTAAATATTTTCAGGGAGGGCTTATTTTTGGGAGGCTTATTTTAGCGCATGCGCTCAAAAGCCCGATTGGACTTATTATCAGGGGATGTCTTATTTTCGGGGAAAGAGGGTATGTATGATGTTAAAGTTATACTAGGAGGAGAAAATAGTGGACATTAATGCTTTCTTACCGTGACTGTGGACCTTTGCTCCTTTTTTAAAAAAATAGCTATTAAAAATAAAAGAGCAAACAACCACAGTCTTTGTTAAAATGGGTAAAGAAGTATTGGAAAGTGGTGTCAATAAAAGATCACCGAAACTCGTATCACAGTCGGCCAAACCGATTACCACAGCACAGGGTGGTACCCAGGGAGGACTGGTTTTCAGTTCTAAGTTCCACTGTATCCATTTTAAAATACTTTTCTCCTCTCGTGTGCTTGTCAACTTAACCACCCACAGGCTGTAAGTAAATGAGCACCATTCCATTGTTCAGCCAGTCTCGCTTTGACCGGAGTTCGTTAAAGAAACCGTAAAGCTGGATTCAAACAACACCATGTCAAACCTAACTGAAACTAACCTTACCTTGTAGCTTTTGAGGAAGTGGAGACGACTTATACACGCACACCCGAATCAAGATTCCCAGTAGCTCCACAACCTTTCCAGAGGGATCATTTTGAGTTCCTTTAAAAGGTTTCTCCCACCACCACTACTACCCCTCACGTTAGTACGACTCTTTCTCGGTAACTAAATGACACCTCCGGGCCAAAAAGTATTGGCCATTCGTCGAGGCTTGTTTTCCTCTGACGTCTCAGGCACCCACAGCTTCTCCGCCCTCTTGCAACAAAAAGGGGAAAAAAAGAAAAGAAAAGAGGCCCCTCCGGCAGCCAATTGGCTGTTCTTTTACGTTCTACTCATCTATGTAACCGGTCAATTTGCGGTCTCCCATTAGAAGAGCATAAAAACACTACCTCTGCCGAGTTGCACGCTGGGTACTGTAGTTCACCAACTGCCAAGCGGGGCTGTACATCGGCAAAAAGGCGGCCTCGTTGCCTTCAGGGTGGCGGCATTTTGGGAATTGTAGTTCACGAGCCGCGTTGGATTTTGGGTGCTGTAGGGATGGGTGGGTTCAAAATGTCACGGAGGCGTAGCCTCGCATTTGCCGTCCCGAAGTACGGCAGTAGTTTGACCAGCGTGAGAGGTTTTTGGAGAGCAGATTGAGAAGGAGGAGGCGGAGGAGGGCAAAGCAATCTTCGCCTCTTCAACTTCGCTCTGTGGGGGGGAAAAATGGCGGCCGAGGACGCCCCGCTGCCGTTGTTACAACTACCGCCGTCGCCCCACAACGAAGAGAGACTTAGGGAAAGCAGGGAGGATGAAGAAGATAAGGAGGCCGCGGAAGAGCTAAGTGAGTAAAAGGGAAGGGATAGGAACCGCTTTTGCAGGCTGAGGGGTTTTGCCATGAGGAGGAGGTAGAGAAACTGGTTGTTGTTGTTGTTCCTGTTGCCGCCGGCCTTTCTTCTCCTTACACCGCTTGAGAGGGACCTTCTCAGACGGTTAGAAGGCGCCTTCCCATGTTAGGCACGTCGGTCAGAGGTTTCCTGATTTCCAAGCGGTGCCTTTCTTTTCTTGGACGACCTGGAGGGACATCAGCGGGAACTGATTTGGGGTGGGGGGGAAACGATGCCGCTGTTTGCAGGGATGCAACCGTTAGCCTCCTTAAAGAGAGGAGAGGGAGAGAGAAATGCTGCGGGACCTCAACCAATTGTTCCTCCTAGAGGACTAGTTGTTGCAAAAAATACAATCCAACCATTTCTTTCATTAGCATTTAATGGCACATTAAATGTGCTTTAGTGTATACAGGATGTCCTTTTCAGGTGGGAAGAGAGGAAAGAGGTGGCTTTCCAATGTTTCTGGCAGAGGAATTATTTCTCTTTAGGTTGGAAGAAAGCGTTGTCAAGATACTCGTTTCCAGATTTCTTCTCTCTTTTTCCCATTAACAATAAAGTAGTGGTTCTCAACCTTTTCTTTACCACGGATCCCCTTTAAATACCTTTTGTGGCCACAGACCCCCAAGACTTAATTCAAGACTTAAATCATATTTTTTCAAGCCTCCGCAGATCCCTGGGGGTTCATGGTCCACAAGTTGAGAGCCACTGCAGTAAAGGATATAATAGGTAAATTGCAATTTATTAGTAACATTGTATGGTGTATTCCTTCATGCATGATCCTCTGTCAAAAAGATAGTACCAAATGCTATTTATCAGATCTAAGGGACATCTGGCCTGATAAGAGTGAAGACCCCTAGGAAAAGCCCATTGAATATCAACTGCCTGCATTTCTGTTCCTCAACTGCAGTCATCAAGTCTAGGAACATAATTGTTCTAGTCTGATGCTTTCTTTCTGGGGAGTTTTGATGCTCACGATTCTATTGTTTAAACAGATCTTGCCCCTAAGCAAACAAATCCTTTATTAGTAATTCATTTGGGAAGCTTAATACTTCATTGTTCAAGCAGGGCCAGATTGAAATCTCCTTATTCAATGTCAGCTGTTTTTCAGTCACTTGCCAATTGACTCTGGAGGGATATGCAGCACATGGAAGCTAAATCTGGATCCATGGAAACAAAGCTTTGTTAATTTAAGCCTTATCTATTCCTCCTCCTTTAACCATATTTCTGAAGTTGAACATTTGTTTGAATCGTTTGTTGAAATGTCTGCAAGCAAAACAAGCTCGGAGAGCATCAAGGACTCCACATTTCATATACTGTAGTCAAAAGAGGGAAGTCACAAAACCACTCTTTTCAAGCTAAATTCCAACTTGCTATGGCTAATCAAAGCCCAAGGAAATGGAAGAATTCTTTATCCAAGCAAAAACTTTTCTAAGCAATTGCTTTTTGATTTTTCTGAATATATATAGTAATATGTTCGTTAAATTCTTTTATTCTTTAGATTTTATTTCTTTCACGTAGGTAAGTGGTATCTCTGTTAGCAAGTTATCATACTTCACATTACTGCATTTGTGCACCTGCCTATAGTTTATAAAATCAATTACTACCTACACATCTTCTAAATTTAAGTTCTCCTGCTGTATGCCTAGACAAGTACCATGTTTCCCTGAAAATAGGATCCACCCTGAAAAGCCCTAGCCTGATTTTTGGGATGGACCTAATATAAGCCCTAGTGTAAGGGGTGGGTGTGGCTAGCACAGGAGGCAACCTTTCCCTTCCCCAGTCACCTCATAGAGGCTCAGCCCCTTAAACTCAGCCCTGCGGATCAGCTGGGCCAGGGAGGGCTGTGAGCTGCCTCTTGTTTTGTCTCTCTGGGCACCTGGAGGTGATTCCGGTACACTCTTGCCAGCCCCAGCCCTGCCTGCGGCAAGAGGCAACTACGGAGGCGAGGGCCCCTTTATTCCACAGCTCACCTTGTGGCTCTGGAGCAAGTGGCAACCACATTTTGCCCGTCACTAGGCCTGGAGCTCTGGTCTTACTCAGGCTGCTGCTACAATGACTCAGAAGGCCATGTGATGTGTCGGAATCGGCTCCCCGCCCACCTGCTGCACCTGCTGCTGCTGGCCTCGCAGGAGCTCTTCACCCTGCTTGCTGCGCTGCTGTCAGCAGTGCTCCCAGGCTGCTCCTACCTGGCGTGAAGCAACTCAGTCCAGATCTATGACCTCTGGAGCACCTCACCTGCCGCTGGCCTGCCAGGGCCCCTTTGCCAGTGGTCGCGCTGGCCTGTGCAAGCTCCGTGGCAGCCCTGCCATGGTAGGGAGGGAAAGATTGCCTCTTCCTCCTTTCTACTCCAAAGGGAATGTTGGACTTACCTGAACTTTCTTTTTCCTCACGCTGCGGAGGAGTTCAAGAGAGTGGGTAGTAACTGCTATCCCATTGGTTAGTGACTGAGTTTACCAAGTATAAAACCCCTCCTTCCTCCTAGGGACGCCATTCGTTTGACGAAGGAACTGGAACAGGTAACGAACCACACTTGAACAGAAAAACGAATAACGTCAAAGACAACCCCCCAATCTGAGCCCCGGGTGGGATTGAACTCCTCCGCAGTGTGAGGAAAAAAAAGGTTCAGGTAAGTCCAACGTTCCCTTTTCCCTCACGCTGCTCCGGAGTTCAAGGGAGTGGGATATGCCCAAGCTAAGGGTCCCGAGGGCGGGCCAGGGGCTCGGCGTGCAGCTGCGGATCATTGACCACCTGCTGTAGAACCCTGCGGCCAAACGCGGCCTCGGCAGAAGCAAACTTGTCCAGTTTATAGTTCTTGACGAAGGACGACGGCGACGACCAGGTGGCCACCCTACAAATCTCAAGAAGAGATGCCTGTGCTGACCAAGCGGCCGAAGTCGCCGCACTGCGAGTTGAATGAGCTGAAACCCTGGAGGGTCGCGGATGATGCTGGTGATCATAGGCAAGAGATATGCAGGCCTTCAGCCAGCGTGCAATGGTGGAAGCCGACACCCGAAGGCCAAGGGACCAAGGCTGGAACGAAACGAAGAGGGCCTCCATCCTCCTGAAGCTGGCAGTGCGACGTATGTACCTGCGGAGAGCGCAACGTATGTCTAGCTTGTGCCACAACCTCTCCCGGGCATGCACAGGCTGGGAGCAAAAAGACAGTAGGACCAATTCCTGCTCCCTGTGAAAAAGGGAGTTAACCTTCGGGATGAAGGTAGGGTCTAATCGGAGTACCACACAATCAGGATGAAAGGTGCAAAGATCAGCTCCGAAACGCGCCGGGCCAACGTGATGGCGACGAGGAAGGCCACTTTCAGCGTCAGAAGTCGGAGACTAACCCCGCGTAGAGGCTCGAAGGGAGCAACGGTAAGTGCCCTGAGCACCAATGGTAGATCCCAGGCGGGAAATTGATGCACTGTCGGAGGCCGGATATTGGAGGCACCCCTGAAGAAACGATGTACCCGAGGATGGTGAGAAAGAGAAGGATAGACGGGTGAAGGCAAAACCGTGGTGAGCGCCGCCATCTGCCGCCGGAGAGTGCTGACAGCCAATCCCTTATCCAAGCCGTCCTGGAGGAAGGTCAGCGCCTGCTGAACTGAAGCCCGGCCAGGCGCCAGGTCCCGATTCAGGCACCAAACACAAAAGGCGGACCAAATAACCTAATAAATACGAGCAGTCGCCGGCCTGTGTGACGCCAAGATGGTCTCGGTCACCCTCTCCGGATAGTTGTCGTTGATTAGGGCTTCCTGCTCAATCGCCACGCGGTTAGATGCAGCCAGAGAGGATCCGGATGACAAACCGACCCGACACAGCACCACCTTGCTCACGGGAATCCGCCAAGGAGGAGAAATTGACAGACTCATCAAGTTGGCGAACCAAACCCGTCTCGGCCAGAATGGCGCTACGAAAATCACCTCCGCTTGCTCGTCCAATATTTTGCGGACCACCCGCAGAATTAACGGGAGAGGCAGAAAAGCATATAAGAGCCCCTGAGGCCAGCTGGTCCGGAGAGCATCCACCCCGTCCATCCCGGGCTCCGGAAACCGGGCATAGTAGCGAGGAATCTGGCAGTTTGCGTGGCTGGCAAAAAGATCCACGAGGGGCAGACCGAAGCGGGCGACGATCTGACAAAACAGATACGGGTGTAGCCGCCACTCCGCGTTGTCCAGGGTCTGCCTGCTGAGCCAGTCTGCTGTGGTATTGTCCTTTCCCGTTATGTGCTCTGACCGTATGGAAAGAAGGTGCCGCTCCGCCCACCTGCAGAGTAGTCCCGTCTCCCTCATGAGGGCCCTGGACCTGGTCCCCCCTTGGCAATTTATGTGGGCCTTCGCCGTGATGTTGTTGGTAAGCAGTAGCACGTGGCAACCCTGCAGATACGGCTGAAAGCTGAGGAGGGCCAGATGGGCAGCATGGAGCTCGAGCCAATTGATATCCCGGAGGAGGTCGGCTGGTAACCACTGACCCTGGGTCACCCGGTCGTCGAGGTGAGCACCCCAGCCCAGCAGACTGGCGTCCGTGGTGATAACCAGACGTTCGGGATCCCGGAATAGGCTTCCCTGAAGTAGCGCTGCCGAAGACCACCATGTCATGGAGGACCGCACCGACTGGGGGATGGTAAGGGGCTGACGAGAATTGGAAAGGCCTGCCCTCTGACTGGGGAGGAGAAGCCACTGGAGAGGCCTCGAATGAAGCGAGGCCCAAGGCACGATCCCTAGGCAAGAGATCATCTGCCCGAGAAGTTTTGACAACCGAAGCGTCGGGGCTGAGCTGCGAGACCGGATCTTCCTCATGGAGAGACGCAGATTGTTGACTCAGTCCTGCGACAGGAAGACCCTGGAGGCCACCGTGTCTATCCGAGCCCCCAAATGTTCCAGAGAGGTACTGGGTTGAAGATGACTCTTGTTGTAATTGACGGTAAAGCCCAACCTCTGCAGGGTGGCTATTGTAGTCTGGACATCCGACAGGGCCTGATGGAAGGAGGACGAATGCACCAAGACGTCATCCAGATAGAACTGGGTCCGAATCGGGAGTGATCGAAGGTGAGCGGCTACCACCTCGAGGAGCTTGGTGAATACCCTGGGAGCCGACGAGAGGCCAAAGGGAAGGGCACGATACTGGTAATGTCGCCCCTGGAAGCAAAACCGCAGGAAACGTGGGTGAGAAGGGCGGATCAGTATATGCAGGTAAGCATCGCGGAGATCTATGGAGGTCAGCAGGTCGCCCCTCTTGACACTGGCAAGAATGCTGTGTAACAACTGCATTTTGAACCTGCGGTAGGTGACAAACCGGTTCAGCCGCTTCAGGTTGAGAATCACCCGTGTACCCCCCGACTTCTTGGGCACCAGAAAGAGGATGGAGTAGAATCCGCGGCCCCTGTGCTCCGAAGGAACCGCTTCTATGGCTCCAATCTGCAATAGGTGGGCGATCTCCTTGGTCATCAGGGCTAATTTTGTAGGGTTGTGGATGTCAGAGCATTAAATGAATCTCGAGGGGGGAGAGGAGTCGAACTCGATGCTCAAGCCAAGTGAGATGGTCTGGAGTGCCCACGAGTCCGTAGCGTTGGCCCGCCAATATTGGGCAAAATGAGCGAGCCTGCCCCCTATGGCCTCTGGTAGAGGACAGTCATTTGGAGCGGCGGAAAGGGCGGAACTTCTGTCCGCAGAAGGGGCGTCCGGAGTAGGACGAGCGACCCCTGTCTCTGAAGGATGAGCGATCTGAGAACCGGTCCTGGTGATGAAAACCCCTCTGAGAGGACGCGGAGGCCGAGCCGTAGTCCCTCGATCAAAAGGAGGGATGACGAAAGGAAGGAAAGGATCTTCCGTCCCATCTTTGTGGCTGCGAGGGTAAAAAATTTCGTTTGTCTCGCCCCTCGATCAAGAGAGGCTCCAGAGCCTTCCCGAGCCACCTTGAAAGGAAGAAGCTGACAGCTGCGCCTTTGACAGCATGTCAGACTGCCAGTGGTGAAGCCAGATCATGCGGCGAGTTAGCACGTTGGAGGTGAGAGCCCGCAATGCAAATTTTGCAGAGTTCATAGTGGCCTCCGCCGAGTATTCCATAGCAGCTATAATTTTATTAATATCCTGCTGCATCCTCTCCTCCTCGGGGGGCAGTTGGGCCTGCAGCTGCCGAAGCCAGACTAAGGAGGCCCTGTTAAAAAAGGATGCCGCAGTGGCAGCCTTGATGGCCCAAGCCGCCGTGTTGTGAGTCTTGCGGCAGGAAAACTCGGACTTTTTGTCCTCTGCCCTGAGTCCTTCCGCGGCATCTGCCGGGAGGAGGGAGGGGGAAGTCAGATTGGCCATAGGACTCGCTACCGTAGCGACTCCAAATTGTCCTCCACTGAATACAGCTTCTTATCCAAACTGCTGGGAGCGGCCACTGCTCCAGGGCGGGCCCACTGGCGCTTAATGTCGAGAAACATCTTGGGAGCAGGAACAACCTCCTGCTCGGTAACAGGCTCCGTGAATAGTAGTAAAGCCGGGTCCGGAGGGTCCGCAGATCCCTCAGACTGCCCCTTTGCTCCCATGTTGACCGCTTGTTTGGCCTTATGTAACAGAAGACGAAAATTCTCCACCTTGAACAGGCCTGTGGAGGAGGGTCTGTCCTGTGGCATGCTGTCATCCTCTGAAAAGTTTAGTTCATCAGCCTCCTTGCCTTCCGCTGAGAACAGCTCGCTGTTTGGGGAGGGGGAGTGAGAGATGGAATCCTCATCATAATAGGAGGCCCGCTGCTCTTTGATTGGCTGGAATTTAGGCCTGGAAGTGGAAACAGGACGAGCGGATCCAAGACCTCGGTTATCTAAGGCCACCTCAATCCCCTGAGATATGAAACGGGAAATTAGAGCACTAACAGCCTGAGACAATTGTGGCTGATCCCCCTCAGAATGGGCAATATGGTGGGGTGTACATAGAAGGGCAATGCCTGCACTGAGAGGTGACATGCTGCAGGGAGGCCTGCCCTGAGGCTGGATCGGAGACCTCTATCTGCTCAGGTGCCCAAGAAACGCAGGAGGATTTAGCAGTCAAGTGGTGTATTTGAGCCAACGTGGTGACTGTAGCCGGCACCTGCGCAGGTACTCCAGAAGTCGGAGGAACCGTCTGTTTCTGAGCCTTGGTGAAGCCCTTGTCCCAAGATTTCTGTTTGTGAGGCCTCTCTCTATCCGATGAGGGAGATTTTGACTTAGCCTTCGACCCAGAAGGAGAAAGACGTCTTGGGGGCTGGTTCCTGTGCTTCCCCTTGAGGCGGGTCCCTGACAGGGGAATTGTCGAAGGACGGGGAAGGACTGAGGCCTGCCATGGATACTGGTCTTCCGCCAATAGGCAGCGCAAACCGTCAATACGGATTTGTATGCTGCAGGCCTCTGAGCCAAGGAAAAGAGGCCCGCTCCGCAGGGTTCTGCACGGTGCTGGATCCCCTAGCCAGCCCTATGGAAAGGAACCTGGCGCAATTGTGAGGGGTAACAGGGGCAGGCCAGAGGCAAAGGGACCGGTGGAACGGACCTCTTTCTGCGCAACAATCAGGGACCTGATGCCCAGAAGCGTGGTGGGCCCGACAAAACGGCGCCCAGCCGCGAATCCGCCAGATAGATGCAGAAGGCCAGACGACATAGGGCCCAGTCCCAGGAAAATTGTAGGCCTAGACGAGGAAACCGGCCCGACGAGACGGAACCATGAATAAAATTAAAATTACTTCAAGACGCAAAAGAAAGAGGCGCTTTTGGCGTACCAAATTGGCAAAAATATAGACAGGCTGCAATGTTAGCCTGGATAAAAGAATGGGTCCATTTAAGAA
>JANHFM010008938.1:5177-17571 GCA_032468115.1 Grayia smithii
CTGGCTGGCCCCAGAGTGGGGTGGGAATGGAGATTTTGCAATATCCTTCCCCCAGGAGGAGAGGGAATGGAGATTTTTCAGTATGCTTCCCCTGGAATGGGGTGGGAATGGAAATTTTGCAATATCCTTCCCCTGCCACACCCACCAAGCCACGCCCATAGAACCGGTAGGGAAAATTTTTGGATTTCACCCCTGGTTTCAACCCACAAAAGGGGGAAATGGTATCGGAAACATTTCAGAAGGGACCATCCCTAGTTTTCCAAGAAGGGGAGCAATACTTTCAATCTTGCAAGAATCTGTTAATGTAACCTTATAATAAAGGTTACATTATACTTTATTGGAAGATCCAATCTGAGTCAGTCATCGAGACTAGAGGTTCTTCCAAGCTTTCAGATTTGTGCTGGAGCCCATCCTCGGGGAACTTCTCAATCTCCAGGATGTTCCCAGAGGATGGACTCCAGCACAAGTCTGGTGACCAACTCAGATTGGATCCTGCAATATTATCCTGGGGCATACATATTTGCCTTCATTCACAAAAAGATAATACTGATATTCACTGTTGTGCTTCTTGACTGGATTATCTCTGATAATTACCTTTTTTTAGCATCATAAAGACTATTTTCTCATTCACAGGAATGTGCTTGCAATAGTATGTGGGAATGATCTTTGGAGACAGGGGAAAGAGCCACAGCCAAGGGAACCGTTGGGCAAGAGGCAGCTTAGTTTACAGGAGGAATGTGGGGATAGCAAACATCTCAGAAGGGACCCTCCCTAGGTTCTTGGGCTGTAAAGGCAGCAAGAGAGAAATGTACTTTCAGACTTGCAAATTCTGTTAATATACCTTACATAGGTTACATTACAATCTTACAACAGAATTACTTCCTCTTGGAGTGCTTTCTATCTGGCCTTTGTTTTATATATGAATATATATAAATTTTTCCCTACCAGTTCTGTGGGAGTGGCTTGATGGGCATTGCAGGGGAAGGATACTGCAACATTTCCATTCCCACCCCACTCTGGGGCCAGCCAGAGGTGGTATTTGCCTGTTCTCCAAACTACTCAAAAGTTCTGCTACCGGTTCTCCAGAACCTGTCAGAACCTGCTGAATTTCACCCCTGGTTCCTCATGTGCTCCAGCCTAACTTCTTTTGTCTGGTTTAGGGGACATGTTTCCTTTGATTCCTTAATGACTTAGCTCCTTTTTAACAATCTCCGGAAGAGATCTTTTAGACAAGATTCCTGCTAGCCACCATGCTTATGTGCCTACATTGTCTTTAAGTATGGCAGCTCCAGCTTAGTTTTACTCACAAGGCTGATAGTGGTAGAGCACTTAGAAGGCAATGTATAACTAATTAAGGTCTTTTTGATTTCAGGCAGCATTTTAGACAGCAGAGTAAAACCAGAGAGAACTAATCAACTAATTAAGGTCACAGAGCAGAGCTTAATTAGTACTTATCACTTATTAGAGAAAAGCTGCTCAGGAAGAGATATTCAAAAAATTGGACAATAATATCTGATTTTAAGGCTGTGCCTGCTATACAAAGGGCATGAATAAGAAAGGAGGATACCTTTAACTGGATACCTGGTAACCCCAAGCTATACCCAATTTAGTGGGGATGGAAATTTATGTGAAAAATTAGATGAAGCACTGACAAAGACTGGAAATTCCCCCTCCCACTTTGGCCCTCATCTGGGCCAAATGAATTTTTGGTAAGGTATATAAGTAATCTGGGTTCCTTTGATGGCCAGAACAAAGGAGCTCTTATAAAAATTTGCTGTTGTCATTAGGTTTGTTCTGGACAAGAATCTTTAGGGAAACTCTCCTGGAATTTATCATAATATGCAAACAGATGTCTTGAGACATCTTTTATTAAAAGATGTAAGCACATGAGCTCTACTCTAGGCATTGTGCCCAGTCCAAAACATAGCCTGGATGTATTGACACTTACAAGGGATATGCTGTTATCACATGCATTTTATAAGTTGATTTTTCCGTTTGGTCTTGAAAGGTAAATTTTACTTCTGAAATTGTCTTCAAAATTTTTTTAAAAATCTTTAGACAAGGTCTTCCCATGTGACTGAAAAGTGATATTTTGTTCCAAGTTGTCATGTGAACCAACATTACATTTATTCCTTTAGTATTTTCTATATAGATACACACAAGAGACAAGCAATAGCTATGTGGTTTTGTAATTAGAAAGAAAAGAATATTAGAAATTGAGATTACAGATTATTCCCACAACGATAGAATTGAATGAAAATCCGGGCCTAAATAGTGCTTGATCTACTATTTAGTGGAAAGGAGAATAAGAAATATAAATAAAGTGATTAAAACACGCTATTCAAACCTTGGTTGCTTACAAATACTTGGAAGGCTTTCCTCCAAAACTAAGGTAGAAATGGATGGGCATGACTTAACTCTTCATTACTCCTCTCTCCGGCGCTGAAGCTTTGCTTTAGTTTCTGCTTGTCGACTTCTCCAGGCAGCAATGATGGCATCATCATCCATTTCTTCTTCCTCCTTATGAGTACTTTGTCTGTTTCTTATTAAATATTTTGATGTGATGTACTCTTTGCTTTCTTCGACATTTTCTTCTTTTTCTGTACCGTCTTCAGACTTTGCAAAACTCTGGGTGAATTTTCTCTTTGCTCCAGATTCAGTCATGTCCAATCTGGACTCTTCTTCATGTTCTTCCAAGCGATACAATCTGGTCGAAGGTTTGGAGGATTCTGTGCTATAGGAGGATTCTGGAGTTCTAGAAGAACATGGTTCTGGACTTTCTTCTGTTGAGTTTATCTCATTCACTTTTGATTCTGTAAATGTATACGCCTTCTCTTCTTGTGCAGAGGCAGAGGAAAATTGGGAAGAGGTTCTTTGCAGTTTATTCTTATACTGATGGATTGCAGAGCTATTCATTTCTTCTCTCTGAGACCTGGAACTTCTATAACTAGAAGCTTCAGTTTCCACCTTTCTGAAAGTGGATGAGTTCCTACATTGCTCACGACTGGCCTCAGTGTAGTTCTGATAAGAGGGCTTTTCTTCTGCTTTTAAACCTATGAGCCACTTGTTTACATTGTTTTCTACTTCTGACCTTATAACACCCCCAACATTAGCAAATTGGCCTGAGAGAGCAGAAACTGTGTCAACTGTATCATCTGTTAATGAATGCCTAGAGCCACCATTTACATTTTCTATACTTCTGTCATACAGATTTTCTCTTTTTTCATCTTCATCATCTCCCTTGATCTTTTTCTTCTTAAATAAAGTGCTACGTTTATTGTCACTGATAAGCTTCTCAGTTTGGTAATCTGACATCTTCTCTCTCATTTCTGCCTGCATTTCTCTTTCCTTTCTGCTAAGTTTCTTCAGATCTACCTCATCAGCAAAAAGGCTGAAAAGAGGCTTGCTTGTCTGAGTTACTTTCCTAGTTGAGACAGAGTCTTCCATACTGACTGAAGTGTTACAAGATAGGATGGATTGAGTGTCAGCATACTGAGGGTCTTGATGAAGCAGTGAAGTAGAACTAGATAGAGGTAAGCCAGTTTGGGCTTTAAGCAGAGATGACCTGTCATTTTCTACATGTCTATTTGGATCACCTGACTTAACACTGGAAGACAATACTGATGGTGAACGAGACAACATAAGGATTTCATTTTGTTTCTGAGCAATAGTTTCATTAACAACATTGGCAATCCAATTCTGAATGCTGGCTATTGATATTGTTTCATCTGGGCCAATGGATGGGCCAGGCACACTTGCTGACTTAGCCCCATGACTGCTTCTAGCCTGAGAAAAAGATGAACGATTAGTCTGCATGCTTATTGCTGAAGCTGAATCCTCTATCCCATTGACAGAAGCTGTTGATGGCCAAAAAGCTGACAAAGGGATGCTTCCACTCATGGAAGTTTCTGCCTCCCAGCTACAGAGGGACTGGCTTTCCTCCAAAACTTTCTTTGAGTGTTCAAGTAACTCCATTCGTCTCTGTTTTCTCCTGGCACAAGCTGAGTCCTCACCTTTGGCAAGCTCTACAATATCATCCTTATTTTCATTACCAACTTTCTTCTGGTGCTTAGTTTTCCAGGCTTGGTAGGCAGTCATATTGATATCTGACAAGCTCTTCTCTTCTTCCATAGACTCTTTATTTTGTTGGCTACTGTCTTCAGCCTTGGATTGCTCACCTTCCAAGTCTTTTTTGTGAAAACCAAACTGGATTCTTTTAATCTTCCATCTTTCTAAGGCTGTCAACTTATCTTTGTTTTTTTGGCAGAAATTATAAAATGAACTAGTATCAGATAATACACTTTCTGTATCTATATCCCTTTCTCTTGTTCCATTTTCAGATCTTAGATTCTCATCACTATATCTAGCTCTTGAGCAATATTTCTTAGAGGCTTCTTTTTCTATCTCCATCATCCTCTCATTCCACATATCCCAGCTACTTTCTGTAGACATAGAATCTGTACGACCTCTTCTCATTCTGTTGATGCTACTTGCTTCCAGCTCTTGTTTCAAGATCCTGATCTCTTGGCTACTCACACTTTCAGTATCAGTTGTATCATTTATGAGGCATGATTTTTGTCCCATGCTAGACTCCTCTTCCTTGGAAAACATGTAGCTTTCCATTTGGTACTTCTCATTTTGGCATTGCCATGCTTGGATCATTTGATCTACATTTTCCTCAGATTCTACTTGTCCTTGAAGTGATAGATCTGAGGCCTTACTTTCTTCCTTCTTCTTTAAAATTTCCTTGTCAGGCAAGCCTTGTTTTCTTCTCCATTCTTCATAGAGTTCTTCCTCCTCCTCTTCACTGATAAGAGTAGGCTCCTTGGAAAACAAGCTCAACTTTCCCATAGAAGAGGCACTCATTGCACTTCCTAGGAGACTTGTTGTGTCTTCTTCCTCTACTATGATAGAGTGGACTTTGGCTCCCACAATACTCTTAGAATCTTCTGTCTCAGATAGTAAGGAACAACTTCCAGCTCTTACAACAGAACTTTGGTCATCTGTTGTGTCTTCAGAATCTTTTTCCTCTTCTCGTTCCTCAAGAAGCTTTTCATTGAGTTCTCGGAGCTGTTTCAAAAAACCATCATTAGGATAAATAGCTCTCTTCTTACGGATAGTCAGTAAAGCTTCTAATATTGTCATGTGATGGAAGATCATTAGATAAGCAGATATTAGCACTGCTGAGCGACTGATTCCCATTTCACTGCTGACCAGAACTTTTCCTAGAAGTAAAATTATATAAATAATAATTTCAGAACCATATTACAGTATTGCTGCATGTTTAGTATACTTTGAGCAAATAAAAAATAATCTGCTATTGTTAGGCTTCATGATATCTAATATCCAAAGCTAGGGACCTGATAAGTTAAATAAATAATGCTATCTCCTTACCACAGTGCTTTTATTTTATATATTTTGCTAAACTAAAAAAAAAATAATGCAAAAATTAGAAGCATTAAAGAATCAATGTAACTACACAATTTATAAGCCAGCAGTAAAAAAGAAAGGAGAGCCAAGCTCTAAACATTATGAATACTCACAAGTGGCCCGAACATTGACAAAGTTGAATGACAAATGTACTAGTTTTAGATCTGCTTGTAACAACATAATAATTATTCTTTTAAAAAAAAAATGATAAAAATACGTGTAAAAAAATCCCCCCCCCCCCAAAAAGAAGCTGCATTGTAAAGCCATTTCACAAGTCATAATGAATCCGTATATGAAGGGTCTGTCTCCATTTCTAGGTCAAAACAGCATAAGGATGCCCTGGCAAAATCACATTTTTTCTATATATCTCTGATGTTCCATTATCAGCCCATGAATGAAACAGGTATGAGTTGTCCTTACCTATGATGGAAGTATTTTTCCTATTATTTTGATGCAGTCCAAGGTCATATATGGCAAATAAAAACTGCAAGGCTTTGTGATCAATTAGAATCAGAAGACTGCAGTGACTTAGGCAATAGAGCAGACAATCTTATACTGGTATAATTTTCTGTTGAGTCAACAGATGAATTCCTTCAATTCAGCAATGGAGAAAGCCCCTGACCATGTAAGCTGATATTGTATGCCTTATTTACCTCTGCAAGTTAATAATGCTTCATCAAGAAACTCTGCTGCTTGGCGGAAATGTTTAGCGATCTCCTCGTCTGGGAAATCATCCACCTCAATGCCCAAGTACTGGATATTCATTCCGTTATAAAAATCTGGTCCTGTATATACACCAGTGCCATGAGCAGCATTCAGGATATGAGTAATTCCTAGCCTCTTTAGCCGTCCTTTATTTACTGCAGCGCTCCTACAATGCAAAGGGAAAGGACATTAGATTCCAGATTCTAACTGAAAACTAACTTGTACCAAACAGTATCCAAGAGAAAATTGTTAGAATCTGATGATGAATCAAAATAGTAAGTTTATGTCAGTCAGACGTTTTTGCCATAGTTTCACAAAGTTCACAAATAAATCATTTGTAAGCAAATATGAACTGTGGAAATCCTTGTCTTAGATTGTATTTTAACAACATGGTTTAGCTTATTTGTTTCCTTGCATGCTGTCTTTTATTGTTGATGTAACCCTCATGGTAATTAAAACCTCTATTTATATATAAAAAAAGAAACAGAATAGAGAAAAAAATGCAGGTACTCTTCAACTTACAACCACAACTGAACCCAGAATTTCTGTTGCTTACAGGCAGTTAAGTGACTGTTGCCCCATTTTATGACTTTTCTTGCGACAGTTGTTGACTGAACTGCTGCTCATTGTTAACATGGTTGTTAAGTGACTTTGCTTTTCAGAAGATTGCAAAAAGTGATCACATGACCCTGAACCATTGCAACCATCATAAATACGAATCAGTTGCCAAGCATCTGAAGTTTGATAATGTGACCATGGGGATGCTACAATAGGTGTCAGTGTGAAAAATGGTCATAAGTCACTTTTTTCATTGTCATTGTATCTTTGAATGGTCCAATGAACTTTTGTAAAAAAAACCAAACAAACCAAGAGGTAAATGTACTGAGAATTCATTTAATGGGCAGACCTAAGGTTTCTAGGATAAAATAGGTTTTTTAAAAAACAAAAACCTAGCTCAAAATGTTCTTTTGAGGCAGTACAAATTCATGAGACCAGGTAGATCTCTTGAAGCAGAGTTTTTCACTACTCAGGTAGTGCAGAAAAAGCCGTTTCCTACAGACCAGTCAGCCCTGGCTTATTATTGACATCAAGATATGAAAAGAGCCTTCCCTGCAGAACCTGAAGAACAGTCAGCCTCATGCATATTAGGAAGAAACAGTATATTCAGAAGGCAGCAACCCTTTGTATTGGTCTCATGAGTTATTATTACTGTCTTCGCTATTATGGGAAAGGAATGTAATTACGTCAGGATTCCCCTATTTATTTTATCTACTGTGTTTTTGAAAGGAACCTGTCATATTTACCTTTTGAATGTAACTTTCTATTTCTATTGTATAGAGTATAATTTCCCTAGGTTTTTTTTGAGATGGACAGATTGCAATTTAATACACTTAATTATTAATCTAACAATACTAGTCATTTTCTATAGCACAAACAGAGGAAGCCATCCTCTGAGAATCTTATTCAGACAGAAACATCTTTGTACTCACTTCTCTGCTATGAAGATATTTGGCCAGACCTCATCAATGGCATCTTTTGGTGATTCCAGATAGTCTTTCATAAGTGCTCTCTGTATGTCCATAACACATGGTGTATTGTACAGGCTAGTATCATCTATCTTTTCTTTAACTCGGTTATATAGATCTTCCATTAGCAACTGCTCTGCAGATTCAAGCATCCCTGGACATACAGTGTCTACTTTTACTTCCTTTGTCTTCAGCTCTGCAATGAACCCAGATTTTCATTTTCAAAACTACAACCATTTTTGTTTACCATTGACTATAGACATTGACAGTGAATTTAAAAAGGATGGCAATTCCTGACTGATATATATATATATATATATATATGCATTCTAATATATTAGAAAAGTGTTTTAAGAAGGTCCTATGGATATTCCAGAATTCCTAAACTGAACTGAAAAGTAGCACAATTTTCAGTCCTTTGCTCCTTCCCGGTGACAGCTGATTTATGAACATACCAATTTCTCCTTACTCATATAGTTTGATTATCCTTCTCTTCAAATCATACCTTCCTTGATGATCTGTTTAGCAGCCACAGCAGATGATAGATGGATGGGTTCCATGAAGATGCTCTCAGTCTCTGCATCTGATACCACTGAAAATCTGTCAGGTAATGAAAATGCCATAAAAGCAAGCATTGGTAACTTCTATACTATTATAGTTTTTCTCTACTTTTTAAAAATAAAGCAACTTAGAAGAGATAAATTATACAAGAGAGCTGATGTTTCCAGAGAGTCTCTGTTTGGAGAGTTGCTTTCAGAAGCTACTCCGAATGACTAATCTCTTACAGATAATTGACATTTTTCTGAAAAGATTTCATCCTTATCTATGTTCCCTTTTCCTCAAATATGCTAACATGAACAACTGCAACATAAAATCATTTTTACAGAAAAGAGATAATGTTTCTCTCCACTGTGTACTGATTTTTGCAGTGTGGAAACATATTTGTAACCAGTGGTGCGTTGCTCCAGGTTCAGCCTGGTTTGCGCGATCCGGTAGTGGTGATGGTGTGACGTCACCGAACTGCTTCTCCGCGGCCGGGAGCCAAGCCCACCCGCGCACCCATACTTAGGTTTCTCTGCTCTGCGCATGCGCAGAGTGCTTGTTTCAAGTGTTTCTCCCAAAAGAAAGGTAGTGCACATGAGCCGATCAGGCACAAAGCGTGTGCATGAAGAGAACTGGCAGTAAAGGTAAGTATAACCCACCCCTGTTTGTAACCACATATTCATCAGAGAAAGAAAACATGAAGAAATTTCATTAAAAAAAATTAATGGTACAACTCCCACCTCATAATGTTAATCTTCATTTTGGTTTTCTCATTTATAAGATGGGAGCAGTAATAGACTGTAGACAGGCAAAACTATAATTTATTCACTCAAGTAATTTATTTGGCTGCCCATCTCATAACAGTGACTCAGGGCAGTGTACAGAAATTAAAATTTAAAGATTAAAGCAATAACCTGGGGCGCTCAATAAATGAGACCTTCTAATCATAAAAACACATCAATAACAGGACCAGTCTAACTTTATGTCCAAACATCTGAGGAACAGGTACAGTGATATTATAGGTGTTGTGTGAAGAATATGTTTTAAAAACTTGTAGGAGATGGAATTGTCCATCTATATTCCTTGAAAAGAAGCTGTGGGCAGGTAAGGTGAAATTATGTTTTCCTGTCTCCTTTTGATTGTGGAATTATTGGCCCAGAATGCCTTTCTAATGTGGAGGCCCATTGGAATAATCTTCCCTGTACTTTGCTGACAAATTCAAGTTAAGAAGTTGAGTGTTTGCCACAGTCCCTTTTTTAAGTAGAAAAATGTATGGTATTTCTTTTCTATCCACTAGAGGGTCTCTAAGTTTCTGAATCTTGCAAACATAGCTGTATTAATCAAAAAGGGTTTCTATGGCAACTGGTCATGAAGCAGTTTATGTACAGCCAGTTTTCAAGCTAATAGCAGCTAAAATGGCTAGGACAAGGAGGAAGTCCATGTGGACTTGAGTTGAAATGTACAAAATATTAGAAGGCTCCAGTTCCAGCTAATCCATATTCACATGCAGGGATTGGCCATAGAAAAAGCAAGAAAAGAGAATACACAAGCATTGTCCTTCAGTTTCCTTTGTTAGACAGTTGGAAGATAGCTCCATCTCAGGTTTTCATATTAGGCTCCTTTTTATCTAAAAGTCCAAGAACGAAATGTACTTGCATTTTTCAAATCCTGGATGTTGATGGTATGTTTCTGTTTTTCTATACTGGTGTAATTACTTTATTTCCTTTCTGATAGCCTCCAATGGATCTCTGGTTTTGTGTGCTCTCTGGAAATTATTTCTTGTTTTACTCCAGTTTTGCAACGCAGAGCGAGGGAGAGGATTGCAGAAAAAGCCCCTTCATGCAAACTGTATTCCGCTTAGAGCTTTGATCTCCAATACCATGCAACAGCAGCACTGGCTGTTCCCACTCTCAGCTGAATCTTCACCAAATTAATTTTTTTAATGGATTGGGAAGGATAGGCAGATTGGTGACAATGAAAAAGATTACACTGCAGGCTGAAACAAACCAACTGTAAATATATCACCCTTTTTAACTAGACCTCCCTCCATGTCACTCACTAGTTTACAATCTGGCTACCCACAATTTCCAAGTCTGCGCCAAAACTAGAATTGAACAGTAGCATCCAAACCAATCAGTGCTATAGAAAGTTGGAAAGATGGAAAAACAGCAGCTTGGGTGGGCTTCTGCTCCTGCCTCACTGATGTCAGCAGTGCTTCTCCCAAGAATCCTTAGTGTTTGAACAAGACCTCTGTTGAATCAATTAAATTAGCAAAATAATGCTTGTGCTCTCAATCGTGGATTCTGAAAGAAGAAAGAACTCTTTAGGCCTTGTCCTTGGTAAGGATTTCAATAATGTGCTTGGTGAATGTAAAATGAGTGAGAGAAAAGAAAAAGTTTGCAATTTGTTTTACACAATGGGAGGTATATAGAGACTTATTTTGTGAAACACTCACCGGCTAGGTGAAGGGCTTCGAAGATAGTGAGCTTGCACTGCCTTCACATCGGGTTCCTCTCCATCAGGCACCTCCTGGTCCCTGTCTGAATCCATACTGCTTGCCATTACTGTTGTGGAAACCAGATGAAATTGGGAAGAAAAGGATTGGCAGATCAAAATCAGCTAAATCATAGAATTCCATAAGGAATCTCATCAGCTGAGTCACACAAAGTACACTATATATTTTAGGAAGAGGGAAAAACCATTTAAATGTTTACTATATATGATGCTTTCTATAATAAAGCATTTCAAACAACCAAGAAACAACTTTGAATTCTGAAAAATTAAACCATGGAATTCAGTCAGAGGAAATTTTTGTAACCATGCAAGGAAATGAGATTCTTCATGATTACCTTATCCAATGCAAAAGTATATTCATTTCTTACCAAATGCTTAGTTACATGCTATTAGGTATTCACATAAATAGTAAAATATGGTGTTATAATAAATAGATTTTCAAAACCCAAATCCCTTTGTTTTTTAAAAAAAATATTTGAAAACTAGTGTACCTTTTGTGGGAGAATGGAAAGTATTTGAATATTAAGTCCAACAAATGTCAAACAAATAGAAGCAGTATAGGTACATTTTAATAGTTTATATGTTGCATTAGGCTTCAAGAGGAAGTTAAAGTAGCTACAGCTAGGTACAGTTGTAGGGTAACATTTAGCAGGTCCATTTAGCACACTCAACATAGCAACTTTATATTTTTATATTTTTATGGTTTTAATTGGGGTAGTGTAAGTATCGCATTTATTTTAATTCTGTTTTTATTTTTATTGTTATGTCTTTTATCTGTGAGCCGCCCCGAGTCCTTCGGGAGATAGGGCGGCATATAAATGCGATAAATAATAATAATAATAATAATAATAACTAGTTTAAGTACTTCTGTACTATGATGCTGCCATCCCAGGACGGTGTTTGATCAGATCAATCCATCTGGAAATCAGAGTCAATATCCTAATCCCTAAATCTGAAGCGAATTCTTTTCTTGAACAAGTCTACCACAACGGAAACACAAACACTAGAAGGGAGCCATAAGCCGTTCCATGTCTGTTAGTTATATGCCTCCCTATTCTGGGTTTGATTTTGGACTTTCAAAAGGGGGACTTTGGACAGCGTTCTTTGGCTTCAAGAAAAGTAGGAAGATCATTAGGTGGCAACATCAGGAAATGCCTGGAGCCATGCAAATGTTCTCAGCTGGCAGGTGAATCTTTGATGCTCTGATGTTGGGCTGCTTGGAGCAGAGCCATCTCAACCCATCAACATGACTTCAAAGAGAGAGCAGAGATGGCCCAGGAGACCACTTTTGTGAGATGCTGAAGGCACTGAAGGGCAAGTTTCCTTTCCAAAAGACCTGAAAGAAATGTTGGGGTAGACAAAGACTACAGAAAAGCCTGGATGCCAGTGGTGAAATTCAGCTTTTTGTTACTACCGGTTCTGTGGGTGTGGCTTGGTGGGCGTGGCAGGGGAAGGATACTGTAAAATCTCCATTTCCACCCACTCAAGGGGAAGGCTAAGGCAAAATCCCCATTCCCACCCCATTCCTGGGGGAAGGATACTGCAAAATCCCTATTCCCACCCCACTCCTGGGGGAAGGATATTGCAAAATCTCTATTCCCACCAGGGGTGAAATCTAAATTTTGTTACTACCGGTTCTGTGGGCGTGGCTTGGTGGGTGTGGCAGGGGAAGGATA
>JANHFM010008940.1:13539-24745 GCA_032468115.1 Grayia smithii
CCAGAGAGAAATATAAGGTCGAGTGTGTGTCCACCGTTGTGCGTTGGGTCCTGCACAATCTGAGTTAGGTCCATGGCTGTCATGGAAGCCATGAACTCCCGCACCAACTCGGATGTCTCGCCCGCCGATGGCAGGTTGAAGTCTCCCACAACCATAAGGTTGGGGAACTCCACCGCCAGCTCGGGCAGGACATCGAGCAGTGCGGGTAGGGCTGAGGGTACGCAGCTGGGGGACAGGTACGTAACCAACAGGCCTATCTTAACTCCAGAATCCCAGCGCAACAACAAGGACTCACACCCGCCTATCTGAGGGACAGTGACCTCCTTAGGATCTAGACCTTCCTTTACCACGACCGCCACACCCCCGCCCCTTCCCTGAAGTCGAGGCTGGTGCAGCACACGGTAACCCGGCGGGCAGAGGTCAGAGAGCGGTACTCCTCCCTCTGGGCCCAACCAGGTCTCCGTAATGCAAGGTATGGCAAGGTTCAGGAAGGTATGGCAGGCACCTTATAGGAGTTGATTGAATGCTACATTATTTAAAATAGACTAGAAGAAGTGAGGCAAAACTCTGAGAAGGAGATTACTCTCTTTCGACACAATTCTAGAGACAAATGAAAAGTGTAAAGAAAAAAAAATAAAAGTAGAAAGCTAAATTCTTGGAAATCCTCATAGATGAGGGTGAAGGTTTCTTTTCTGAGCTTGTGGGCTGATTTCTGAATGTTTCATTACCAGGTTAGGTAACATCTTCAGTGGAGTTTAGGAGAACCTTCACCCTCATCCTACACTATTGCAAACTTCATGAATTTCAATTTTTTTAAAGAAAGGGGTATCAGTATGGTCCTTGAAGGTTTTTGAGCTTTTGAACCTTTTGAGCAAGAAGGTTTTCTTGCAGACATTTCATTACCAACTAGGTAACAACTAAGAAAATAACCAAGTCAGAGACCCCCAAAAGATTCTACAGTTCAACTCTGAGCTATTAATATTCTCTTCTAAAGGGGAGAGCAGCCTAAACTTCTGATTCTTCTCTATTGACTACTTTATTAAATCAGAATCTTTAAATTATTGACTGCTCTATTAGTTAAGAGGCTCAGCCACCCTGTCACTTCCTCTGTTGGTCAGGTTGAGTTACTATCAGGGAAATCCATAATGGAGAACTGTTTTAAATATTTTGTGTTGTAGAATAAACCTCTCACTATCTTCCCTCTTCACCGAGAGAGTATGCACCAAGACAAATTCCTTGTGTGTCCAATCACACTTGGCCAATAAAGAATTCTATTCTATTCTATTCTATTCTAAAAAATAGAAGTTTCAGTTCAAGAACTTCTAATATACTTATTCTCCAATTATATATTCCTCATATAAGATGCCCAACGCTTTGCTTATATGTACATTCCTTTAAAATGAACTTCTAACAATATGTGCACGTTATATTCTAACACCAGTGTTAACTGCAGCAACATTTAACAGCCAACATCTTCTTTGAAATTTACTCTCAGTCATGTCAGAATTACTGTATATAATACACAACTAACAATTATGATTAGAGAGGTTTCTTTGCCAACTTAATATGTTTTGCCAGCTGAACCAATTTCTAGGGTAGAACATCAAATCAATTAGAAAAATCTGATAATGTACTTTTGAAAAATACACATTTTCATTCAAATCCACATTTTGGTTGGAAAACTATGAGAAAATTATTACTATTAATAATAAAAGAATGGTGAAACAATATTGAGATTTTGTTACTTTAAGAAAATTAAATATTCTAAGCTGCTGGGAGAAAGACAGTACATAAATCTAATTTTATATAAATTTTATGTAAACAAAATAAAAGAGACAACATGAGGCTCTTCTTCTTTTTTTGGCCTAAGAGTGAATTTTGTGTACCAACTGTGTTTATTTTAGCTGACTTGCATGTTTTACCTGCCAAATCAGTTAGAATTAGGATTAGTGATACCAATCGATGCTTGAGAGTAACCTTGGTGAATTGATGTATATACCAGTACACTGTAATCATAAGAATATTGTACCGATTGATTATGTTCATGGCAAGCAAAGACTTTCTGGTTATGAGATTTTAATACTAGTGGAGGAGGGGACTAGAACAAGACTGGAACAAAACAGAAACTAAATATGCAGATTGATTTTTATATGCAGATTATTTCATTTTATTTATCATAACTGATGTATTGGAGATTATTGATTTCCGAAGCATGTAAAATATAAGAAATTAAATAAAGTGGAAGTTGTATTTGAAACAAATGATTCAAATCCTGTGTCAGCAAAGCATATCTTTGCTATTGTACAAAGAAAAAAAAGGAGCCTGAAAATGCCCAGTGCATTTCTTCCCAAACATTTCTGTAACATGCATATGCAGTTAGTCTTTATACACTGTTCTCCCTATCCCCAAAAACCTTCATAAAATGAAATTTAACTTACAATATGAAAATAGTAAAACAAATAATGATACCTTTTCACGGCTGTTTGTAATTTTAACTAAGTCTGTTTTCTTAAATCCTTGGCAAGCAATCCTTGCATTGTCCCATGTATCTTTTTTAATGTTTTCCACATAATAACATGCTTTGGAAAAATAATACCACTGGGGTAGTCTGGGACACATGCCTGTGAAAACTTTAAAAAAAAAGAGCAGTTGTAATAAAGCAATCCTTCACATGGTTACATGTGGGAACAGAAATCAAACAAGGATATACTTCAAGATTGGGGCACAATTTCTGGATTGTCTTGAACTCATATCTCCTATTGAATGAACAAGTGGCTACTGTTGCTAACAGGATCTTTTCACAGACATATCTAAAGCACAGACTGTACCCTTTCCTGAAACAAAAGGCCTTTCAAATGTTCACATATACTTTGGTCACCCTACAAATAGATTTACTGCAATGTGCCCCACGTGGGGGTTATGCTTGAAGATATCTTCAAAGCTGTAAGGTTTAGAATGCCATAGAATTATGGTCATGCTTCATTATTTTTAAGAGATTCTACTGTTCTTTGAGTACACAGTTTTGCTTCTGGATGCCATTCAAGATGCTGGTTGCTACCTAATAAATCCCTCCATAGCATAGGGCCTAGTTATTCAAGGGACTGCCTGACTCTAGCTGTTTCTGTCTCTTTGGTGAGTTTTGGCAGAGTGGGCATACTTTGCATGTCATCAGTAGACAGTGCTATCTAATGTGACTCAAGAAGTGTGTTTTTCTCTTGTGATGCCCATTTCCTCAGCAATGAGATTTCCCCAGAGATCAAGATAGCTCAAACATCTGTTGATGTTCACACATCTATTAAAGGCCCAATTACTTTTTCAGGGTTTGGGGAAAGTTTCAGGTCCTTTTAAATGGGACTGGTGTTTGTCTTTGGGTTGTACATAAATAAAGGATACCTGTATCTGGATACACTGCATTAAAAAAATCAACTCCTACTCCATTGCTAAAGTCAAACCCAACAGCAACTATCTTAGGGACAGAGCACATTGTACAAAACCAGACATAAATCTAAAACTAGTATACAAAGATATTTTTCTCAGGAAGAATGTTACTTTAAATAACAATGAAAGTCTGATTCGATTGTAAAGTAACCTGAGAAATTAGACTATATTCTACTTCCTCTAGACCAGGGCTGTCAAACCCGTAGCCCTTGGGCTGAATGTGTCACATGCTGGCCACCCCCACACCCAGTCTAGCGAAGGGATACATCACGTAACGACGGCGGGACGATGTGAGTTTGAAACCCCTGCTCTAGACCTTTGGTAAATTTTCCAGTAAAATAAAATGCAAATTCACCATCCCTAGAAATTCAATAGATATATTTTTTAACTGTTGCATCTTCTCTTCTTCCTATTATTATATAAAAATTTTCTCCTTGACACTTATAGTCCCAAAAACTGAAAACTGGCATTAATAATATTGAAATAATTTTCTCTTCTTGGTTAATGCATAAATATGGTCTTGCATAAATGTGCCTACTCTAAGTCACAAATGCTATTAGCATATTCATCTCACACATGAACATTAGTATTAATAAAAACGTTGAGTTTAGTTATACTTAAGGCAACTTTTTTTACTCATAAACTATGTAGGTTTTATTGGTTTCCTAGTAGACAATTGATCTGCATAGTAGGACATTTTTAAAACCATAGCACAGAAAAAGATACATGGCAGACATAGGAGTGGGTACGATTCAAGATGTATGGCCTTACAAATTTGATTAATTTGAACATACTGTACCTTCTAAAATGTAATAATTATATTATATAGTTTGAAATGTTACTGTGTAACAATCCTAAAGGTCAATTAATTCCATTATCTATGTATTATAGGTAAGTAGTGGCATGCAAATAAAAATAAATAAGAAATTATTAAACAAACTGAGTATTTTAAAAAGGCAAAAAAAATGGGAAAGCAAAAATTATCATTGTTTAAAAGTAGTATATTTTACCTGGTGTAGTACATTTTGGATCTGGAGAGTCTAAACCACATTTTGTTAGAGTAGGAGCTACACATTTGCCAGTGATAGGATTGCAGGGAAGGTCATTTTTACACTTTTGGCATTTGGATTGACAGTTTGTGCCATAAAATCCAGCACTACAAACTAAAAGGAAAGTCTAAAATTAAACAAACATCTTCAGAAAAAAACAGAAGATTAATATGTACAGTATTTTTTCATGCTTCATGCTTTTTCATTCTTCTAAGAACTGTTTGAGGTTCCTAAGTACTTTACAAAATACAGAACATAGTCATGATTATGAGAACAGGTATCCTTCATTATTCACAAGGGTTTTGTATCAGTCATGGCTAATGAAATTGTGAATAATGAAATCTTGAAAAAAAATCATTATTTGAATGTGCAAAAGCTCATCTACCTTTTCTGTAGTCTTACTATAAATACAACACGTAGAAAAATTTGTAAATCAGAAACAAGAATCAAAACCATAAATAAATAAAATTATTTCCTGTAGATAGCAAGGTGTAGTCTGTAATTTTTTTACTTATTAATTTATATTTATTGAGACTTATGTTATACAAATCCCTTTAGACACTCATTTAATGCACATCTTTTTTAATCCTTGAACCCATAAATCACCATATCATTTTATTCTTTTTTCAGTAAAAGGTCCATATAAGGCTTTCAGTCTTTCAGAAAGTTTTTTATTTTTTCTCTGACAAAGCAGGTGAACTTGATAAATTCTGACATTTTCACAATGTGATGTGCATCTTTGTATGCTCAAAGATGGAAGAAAAGTAAAATTCTACAGTGTAGGAATTTTACTTTTCTTCCATTTTTGAGCATACAATAATCTTACTGAAATTACCACATACAAAATCAATCTGATATATCTCTTTCCTAATTCATTAGCCATAAATCCCAATTAAAAAAAGTTCTTCATAATATTTATCTTTAAAATGTTTTGCAGCATTGTATGATTTGTATCCAAAATTTCTTAGCTTTTATCACAAGTCTACCATGCATTATAAAATGTCCCATCATGTTTTTCACATTTTCAGTACTGGTTTGAAATATTTCTCTACATTTTTGAAAATTTCCTTGCGTCCTAAAACAATAATGCATCAATTTATAAATCATTTATTTTCAGTTATAACACAGTGTAAATTTTTAAATTTAATATTATAATTAATATTATAATTAATATTATTGTAATTAATTATAATTTATAATAATTATAATAATATAATTAATATTATAATTAGTAAATAATAATATAAATGACCACTCGTATTATAATAATGTGCATACAGTAGATCCGTTGCTTTAAATAACTTACCAGACTTCAAGTATAATATATCCCCTGCATTAAGACTTTTGAATACCTCTATTCCACTAACCATATGGTACTTGTTCTGTGAGAAGACTACACCAGTACAAATAGTTCTTTCAAAAATGCATTCTTGCTTAGCAGATCGCAAATCAGAGAAACTCTTAGGCAGTACCATTTCCCTTTGTGGTATTATGTGGCTGTCGTATTTCTCAAATATATTCACATCTGCACAGAAAAGAATTGTAGACCATTATTATTAACATTATTAAATTAATTAAATTTGGATGCCCTGAAATTCTGGGCAGTTCACAAGTAAAAACATTAAAAATAACAGGAAAAATGAAATAATAAGCAAAAATAAAAGAATAAAAGATGGCAAGATGACAAAAAGCAGATAAGAATAATAAAGAAGCAAATCCATACAAACTTCCCTTACCAAAGGCCTGGGCAAAGAGCAGGCCTTTCAAAACACCAGCTGGTTGGGAACTATCTGGATTTCAGCTGGAATCTTATTCCAAAAGGCAGGTGCTCCTACAAAGAAAGGGTGTTTCCAGGATCCCAATAGATGACATTATTTAATCAAAGGAACCCAGAATGTGCCAATCCCGCCAGATCAAACCAGTCAGGGTCATGGGACATCCCTCAAGTAACCAGATTCTATGCCATGTAGGGCTTTTTAGGTAACAATCAGTTACCTAAAATCTCACCAGGAAGCAAACTGCTAAACAGTGTAGCTCACAAAGCAGAGGTGTTAACATAAGCATACTGAGGCCTTCATTCTGAACTATTTGAAGTTTTCAGATAGTCTTTAAAGAGCAGCTTCAAGTAGAAATATTGCAATAGTAAAGCTTAAGAACGTTCTCATTTACAGTAGAGAAGGGTGCAGCTGATGTACCAGATGAAGCTGTGCAAAGGTCTTCTTGGCCACAGCTGCCACGAGCTCATTGAACAGAGTTCTAAGTTCAGGAAGACCCCTAGATGATAACTCCCATCAGTGTTATCAATTTTCAAAGCCATAGATTTAAGGTACCGTAAATTCCGGCATATAAGACAACTTTTTAACCCATTCAAATCTTCAGATAAGTGGAGGGTCGTCTTATACGCTGGATACTGACCTCGCAAGATGCATGGCTGGCAAACTCTTTATTTTAACTGGAACAGTTGGGGGTCGTCTTATACGCCCAGTCATCTTATACGCCGGAATATACGGTAATAAAAATGACAGTTGATTTACATCAAAAATCAGTATTAAACTGGATTGTTTTCTTGGCTACTTGGGCAACATTTAGCGTTCTTCGTTTTTTATGTATTTATTTAAAGTAATTCCTCAACCTCCTAATACTCACTGATAAGTATCCTTAAATAAGTAATTTTGTTATGTTAAAATTTATATTAAGAGCATATATGCTTGAATTGTTTTTCAATCTGGAAATAGAATTCTTCATTGGCCAAGTGTGATTGCACACACAAGGAATTTGTCTTGGTGCATACTCTCTCGGTGTACATAAAAGAAAAGATACATTTGTCACGAATCATAAGGTACAACACTTAATGATAGTCATAGGGAACAAATAAACAATCGAATCATATTAGTAAATAGTCAATATAAATCTTAAGGATACCAGCAACAAGGTTACAGTCATACTGCACAAGAACAGTTTTTTCCCAAATACCATCACTCTGTTAAACAAAAAAATCGTTCAACACTGTCAAACAAGTGACTAAGTCTGCATTATTATTGATCTTCTCATCGTTCCTGTCACCCATCTCTTCCCACTTAGTCTTAGTCATTGGGTCAGTGTGCTGTGAGGTGGTTGGGGAGTAGTTAGCAGCCGCCTCCTTGCTGAGACTTGCACTGACAGTTACCAGGAGGAGATAATGGCATTATTTCCTCTTGGGTGCTTTTGTATTGGCACATCAGCGAGGAAGGGCAAAATTGAATTAAAGTACTGAGCCCATCACACTTGCCTAAGGGACACCTTTCTTGGGGTCCTTAAGGCTTCTAAGTTCTTGTGGTCAGTCCACACTTCAAACAAAATCTTACTGCCTTCTAGAAATTGTACACCAGGTACACCAAAAACCCTTTATACAGGTGTTCATGTAGTACCTCATTGATTAGTTGCATGAACACCGCAGGTGCTCCCAGCAGCCCAAATGGTGTCACCCAGAATTGGAAGCACCCTAAAGGACAATTGAAAGTGGTTTTCCACTTGTTGCCCTATTTTATTCTCACTCAGTGATCCTCTTCCCTCATGTTCAGCTTGGTGAATACCTTTCCCTTGGCCAAGTATCTCAGCATGTCCATAAGGGGGAAGGGGTACATGGTTTAACATCGACACCATTGATCCCACAATCTCAATAATCTCAAAGACCAATCTTTCTTTTCTTTGAAGAGTACCGGAGCTGCCATCCTGGACTTTGCTGGTTGGATGAAGCCCCTAGCTAGGTTTTTATCCACAAAGTTTCTGAGCGCCTCCAACTCTCTTGGGGTCATTGAGTACATCTTTGGTTTGGGTAATTTCGCCCCTGGCCGTATTTCAATAGCAGTTGGGAGCAATGGGGAGTATGCCTGATTCCTGCTCGCTGAATACTTCCACTAGGACCTGGTACTCCTTTAAGATGACCACTCCCTCTTGGCCACTCTCAGCTAGTCCATCGATGGGCTCTATCTTTCCCTTCCCCACCATGTGCTCTCTTTGTCTCCTACACATTGCAATTTGCCTGCTCTACTTCAGCGCCAACTGTTGGCCTTTCAGTCAACCACCAAGTTCCATTTCTTCAGCCACGCCAACACCAATATCATAGTCTCTGCTATTTTCGGGGCTCCTATAAACCAGATAGTTTCATCATGACTCCCTGCTTTCAGGGTTATGGCTTGGTAAAGCACATGATCTCTGCATACCTTCTCGGCATTCCATGTCCCCATTCCCTCCCCTCCCCCCAGTTTGTTGGCAAGTTGAAAAGCATCAGGGTTTGAAAGAAGCAAAGCGGTTCAATCTTGACAGAAACTTATTTTCCCCTCTTCTCCAGCTTTTGTTTTCTTTTAGAAATTATATCATTGTCTTGACTCCTTTGCAAAAGGAATTTTCCTTTTTTATGAAATCTCTCTTGATTTAATCTTTAGGGATTTGGGGAAAATTTGTTTGGCTTCAATGGGCCTTGAAGGTGGCTGTCAATGAGATAAAAGCAACATTATGCAGACAAGCCAGGAGAAGGTTTGTGCCAAGGTCAGAGAGCAAAGGGAGAAAGCCTTGATCTGATCTTGGCACAAACATTTTCCTGGCCTGCTTCCATAGTGTTGCTTTTATTTCCTCGACAGCCTGAAGTCAAGATTAGCCATTGTAATTTTATTATTAATCTTCTATCCCTCCTCTCTTTGGTTGTGCTTCAATCATTGGAGGTTTTTGAGAATAGAATAGAATAGAATTCTTTATTTGCCAAGTGTGATTGGACACACAAGGAATTTGTCTTGGTGCATACTCTCTCGGTGTACATAAAAAGACAAGACACATTCATCAAGAATCATAAGGTACAACACTTAATGATAGTCAAAGGGTACAAATAAGCAATCAGGAAACAATATAAATCATAAGGATACAACAAAGTTACAGTCATGCAGTCATAAGTGGGAGGAGATGGGTGATAGGAATGGTTAGAAAACTAATAGTAATAGTAATGCAGCCTTAGTGAATAGTTTGACAGTTTGAGGGAATTATTTGTTTAGCAGAGTGATGGCATTCGGGAAAAAACTGTTCTTGTGTCTAGTTGTTTTGATGTGCAGTGCTCTATAGCATCGTTTTGAGGGAAGGAGTTGAAACAATTTATGTCCAGGATGCGAGGGGTCTGTAAATATTTTTATGATATATAATATATCAATAATATCTAATTATTTGTCTATAGCACTTGGAAGAAAAACCTCACTATGTTTATACTTTATATCCAGGTCATTCTGTTTTAGATATGACCATCTGACCTGTCCAGGCAGTAACCAGGAATCAACATGGACTCGGAGGAACCAAGATGTGATGGATGGATGGTTAGCTAGCTAGCTAGACAGACAGATAGATTTTATAAGATCTGGTAGATGAGACAAAAGCTACTATTTTCCTGGGCTGGATGATTTGATAGTACCATTCTTGTTCACAATCCAGGAATAAGGCTGTATATGTATTTCTCTTTCATGATCTAGTTAAATTGATTTTATAGTTTTAAAAAATAAAAATAGGGTGCACACTACCCTGCCTATCAGTACCAGCAATTTAAAAAGCCATTTCATTCATTCCCTTTCTTTCCAAATAACTTGGGATCTTTTCTGAATGATCATTAAGTTACACCTTATAACTTTTTCAGTTGAGCAAATAACATACATTTTCTCACACCAAAAGCCACCTTTTATTCACAATGAGATGTCTAGCTGTCAAAGCATGATTGGAGGGAGAACTATTCAGGGGTGGGATTCTACCGGTTCGGACCGGTTCAGGTGAACCGGTAGCTCCGATGATCAGCTGGGCCTGCCTGCCTGCTCCTACGCTTTACTTACCTATACCTTTGCAGCTGATTAGCGTGGCAGAGCAGATTGCCGCGCCTCAGCTGTTTTAATTCCCTAGCACTAGCGCAGAAGGTGATTTTTTCTTCAATTGCACATGCACGCATAGCAAGCGTCTGGTGCGGCTGTGCGATCACCAAAGCAGTTGTTAAACTGGTAGGATCCCACCCCTGGAACTATTGCATTTATAAAAATGGAAGCTACCTGTTTGCTCTCTATGGGTAGTAAAAACTCAAGGAAAGATAACTAATACAGTATGGCTATGGCTGCCAGATACAGAAAACTGAATCCTGGTGGCCCTCCTGATTTCTGTCACCCAGATATAGGACCTCTAATACTGTATTGCCATCCTGGGGACACTTGGAAATATAATTAAAAATGTCTACAATGTAAGCACACTTCTTATAAAGTAACATTTAATTTGACTCGGAAAATGAATATAAAACAGTATGTGTGATCCTCCAAACTACAATAAAACACCTATTTTACAATGCCTAAAAGGTCTAAATTTTTGATGGAAACGTGGGAAAAAATATGGGTCAGAAATGTAAAATTTACACAAGTACAAAACTTAAGAGAGAATTTTTATAAAATGTTTTATAGATAGCATTTAGACCCAAAAAAGTTATCTTGTATGTATCCGAATCAACAACCCAAATACTGGAGGTGTGATTGCGATGATGCAACTTATTATCATATTTGGTGGACGTATAAAAAAGTTAAAGCCTTTTGGATAAAAATATGGTGGAATACTCAGAAGATTTTTAAGAAAAAGATAAGTTTTATACCACAGTTATTTTTGTTAGGTATTATTACAGATTGTACTGTTATAGAAACTAAATTGATGTTAAATTTAATAACTGCAGCAAGACT
>JANHFM010008945.1:16642-30103 GCA_032468115.1 Grayia smithii
GAGAGAGAGGGAGAGGGAGGGGGGGAAGCATTGCCACCAGCCCTGGTATAACTCTCTGAGGTTGGATTGGATCTCTCTCACACACACACACAGAGATTGGATCAGATCGCTCTCTTTCTCTCTCTCTCTATCTGCGGTGGCATTGGTGGTGCTTCAGTTCCTAGCCAGGGGGTGCTTCTCACCTGGCTGCTTTACCTCTTTCTTCTCCCCACTCCTCCTTCTACTTCACAGCTTTTGTCTATCCATTGCAGCACAGTGCCTAGGATTTACTTTGACAGCAGCGGGGCTTGGGGCATGGTCAATCCCCGTTCGTGGCATGGCGAAGGTGGAAGGCAATCTCCCCCACCAGACCAGACCAGACGAGCCTGGGGTGGGAAACCAAGTGACGCTGAAAGCAGTTGAAAGTGTGATGTTCAAACCCTAGAAGATTGTGGGAAGCACATGCCTAGAAGCAACGAGTAACAAGAATTGCAGGCAATGCTGTCCCTTTAAACTACCATATCTTCTAGGGCTTGAGCATTCACCAACTGCTTCTCCAAATATCTTTGGCCTCAGCAAATTACTATTGGTAGCCTTAGATCAGTCCTGATGGAAGGGCTGCTAAATGAAAACATTTTCCCTACCACTCTTCTCCGCTTTGCAAATTCTGTTTGGATCTTGCTCTTTATCACTTTCTACTTACTTCAAATATCAGATATTCCTCTTTCTGCTTCAGTTCCTCATACTCCTTGCCTTTCACCTTCTTCTCAGGAAGGGAGGAACGATGCTCCAAGAGTTCTGCTGCCATGGCTTTAAATTTGATTTCATGACTCTTCAGTTGCTCTTCCTATGGAAGAATGGGAAAAAAGCTGCTTGATCTCTATTGTAGCACCTCCTACCATGTTCCCCTGAAAATAAGACCTATCCCGAAAATAAGCCCTAGTCTGATTTTTAAGTGTTGCACTTGGCTGAGCTGCTTCTGCCTGGCATGGACTTCCGAGGCCTCCGTCTGTCCCGCTGCAGGGCCGCCACAGAGTTCCTGCCCACCATGGAGTTTCTGCCTGCCTGCAACCCAAAGGCGATAGCAGGCAAGGCAGTGTGGCTCCACCAGTGACCACTGGTGAAGGAACCCTGGCAGGTCAGGAGGAGCAGCCCACCTGAGAGCAGTGACAGGCCAGCAGCAGCAGGTATGGGACAGGAGTTGGTCGGCGGAGGCTGAAGAGGCCTCCAGCCTTGCAATCCTGCGCAGGGAAGGTGGAGGTTTGCTCCAGAGCGGCGGCAGACCGTTGCACCAGGAGGCCTTCACCCCAGGGATCCTGTGAGTCTCCCCATCCGGGATCGTCTCCAGAGCCAAGAGCATTGGGGCGGATTGCTTTGCATGGCTTGCATTGCACAGCATACCGGTAGCATTGAGGTGTGTGTCTTGCTCGCCTTTCCACTCCCTCCTCTGTCCAGCTGCAGGACCGCCGCAGAGCTCCTGCCTGCTGATCTGCAGGGTAGCTGAAAGCAGCGTGGCCAGGAGGGTGAAGAGCCCCCGGGAGGCCAGCAGCAACAGGTGCAGCAGGCCCAGCAGCCAGCCAGAGGCATAGGGGTGGTGGGGGAGAAGCAGATGAACCCAATGCGCCGCATGGCCTTCTACCTCATTGTAGCAGCATCCTGAGCAAGACCTGAGCTCCAGTATCCCAGCAGCAGCAGAGCTAGTAGACAGGGCAGGTGGAGGCCGGGGCGCGCTAAGAGCATGGCCCTTTTCGGCTGCAGGCAAGCAGATGGTGGGATGGAGAGGGCGGGGCCGGTGGTAGCAGCATTCCCACTCCCATCGGCCCCCGTGCTTGCCTCTTGTACGTATAAGACACCCTCCAAAAATAAGCCCAAAAGAAAATAAAACCGGGTCTTATTTTCGGGGAAACACGGTAATAGCAAATCTGCCCCAACTGGCATTCACAACGTGTGTTCATTTTCCTCTTTGCCCTCTATGGCCGTGTTGGCGAACCTATGGCACGCGTGCCAGAAGTGGCATGCAGAACCCTTTCTCCAAGCATGCAAGGTGTCACTGCACTTACCTGCTCCTGTGCATGCGTGCAGTTTGGCTCTCATGCACATGCCCATGTGGTTGTGCATGCGTGAGACAGCATGTGCATGCGCAGATGGTGCGGTTGCATGCGTGCCATGGGGGGTGCACACAAGTGCTCTGCACATGCACAGTGGCACAGTTGCGCACGCAAGTCGGGGCTGAGTGGCACGCAAGCCAAAAAAGGTTCACCATCGCTGCTCTATCGTAATGTTACCAATTTTACCAGCCCTTTGAATCAAAATTTTTGCACAGATACATGGAGACACAACTGCCGCTTGCCAATTTCAAGGCAGTTTATTCAACTCTGGAAGTTTCATTATTTCCTTTTTTTTGCATTAGAACTTATTATCTTAACCCCATTCAATTTTTCTCCAGTTCTTCCAGAATAATACTAGAATCCCTAAAGAATGAAGAATAAAGATGACCCACTTACCTGTGATAGTCTTGTGGAAGAACTGGGCAGTAATGGGCGAGTGAATTTTTTTTGGGATCCAATGGCAGCTGGAAATGGTGGTGCGGAGAACATGGCTGCTACCACATTAATCCGCGTGATCCAGGAATGCATTTGTTCTGTGTTCCTGGAGTAAGATGTAAAAGAGATATCATTCTCTAAATCATATCATTGTTCAAAGCAGCTTGCCAAACTCTAACCCTAATTCATAACTATACACAAAAGAAATCCCCATTTCTCTGTAGAAACCCATAAAACCACCATGCATTTTGTGATTCTTGAAGGCTGTATGTTTAAAAATAACATTTCTAAATTGAAATGTTTAAAATGATACTAAACCAGGGGTGTCAAACTGGATTTCTTCAAGGGCTGGATCAGCATTATAGTTCTCCTCTGCGGGACGCATGGCCCGGGGTGCCTGCGTGGCCCATTTTCGGCTGGTAGAGACACTGCAGACCGGTCCTTTGATATTTCCAGGCCGGCCTGATGGGCTGGATTTAAGCACCCTGTGGGCTGGATCGGGCTGGAGGGCCTTGAGTTTGACACCCCTGTACTAAGCAAAGGGAAAGAACCAAAGCCCAAATCCACATGATATCCCAACATGTGTAAGAGGTGGCAAAATAATGTATGTTATGCTAATATGCTGCTACCATACATGTTTTTTTGGCTATTGTTGCAGTGATCTAGGGAAAATGGTAACATTCCAAATGGTCCTTAGTCTGAATGTGAAGCTTTATATAGTTTTTGTTCTTAAACCTGGAATTTGAAGGCATATGCAAAAGATGCAGTGCTGCTTCTTTAAAACCTTTTTCTTTGTTTGGAACAGTCAGAAAGCAAAGTATGTAACAGGGAAGGCTGCATTCAATGATAGACAAAGCTTAGCTGGGTTTCTTTTTCTGATATTACCTATTGTAATTTGTGTAAGTAACAACAGATCCTTCTAATAATGTAATAAGTAAAATGTCTAATTTCACTTCTAGAACTTTCCTTCTAATAAATAAAATTGATCTGCTGATAAATCAATCCCCCTCCTCCATTAGAAGCATCTAATCTACATTCTGTGCCCTCCTGCTTACTGGGCTTGGAAGAGGAAGACCCTCCAGTCAGCTGTCCTGAGGTAGAAAACGTTGGGTCTTTTGTTGTAATCTGATGCTTGGGTGGCCAGTGAATGATGGATGCTGATGGCATTTTTCAGATCTTCCTCAGCCAGGGCTTGGCCAGGTTTATATTCCTCCTGAAATACAGATAGAGGATAGATGTCTATTATATTACTTTCCTTATTGATCCTATTGTTGATTTCTGTTATTTTCTATAAAGTCCAGGAAGCCCATTCACTGGCAAAATGTCAGCAATTCTCCACTCTTAAACTTCAGAAGGTAAAGAAGAAATTGTACAAATCAAGCATATTTTAACCAGTGGTGATATTTAGCTGGTTCGAACCGGTTCAGGTGAACCGGTTGTTGTGACCTGCAGGTAGTGGCAACCTGCTAGTGGGCCCACCCACCGACACCGGCACTATGCCATCCTATTTAGCCATGTTTTCTAAGCTGCATGCATGTGTGCAAGCTGCGTGCATGAGCAAAGCGCATTCACCAAAGGCCAGGTGCATGCGCAGAAGGCGCATGCTCTCTCACATTTTCGGTGTGCGGCGAATCAGTGGTAAAATTATGTGAAACCCACCTCTGATTTTAACATATATCCTTTCCAAAAGGAAAAAAAAAAACATACAGAAGAGGCCTTCATCCTACAGTGGATAAGTAATGGTTAAAATGATGATCATATATCCTTATCCTGTCATTTCAAAGGTGTATATGCTTTTGTTCCTGATTTGTTTATCTTTTAAAATAAAGATACAAATTCTAAAAAAATGCAGAATTGTAGAGTCAAGCACTTAGTACACCTCAGTCTAATGTTTATCCTTATCTTCCCAGCCGTGGCACTGACTTGGGCAGTTGTATTGTTAATCTCACTTACTGACCACTTATTCAGCAACCATTTGAAGTTACAATGGCACTGATGAAGGAGATTTACAATTAGTTCTTGAAGTTGTGGCATTGCAATGTCCTGCAGTCACAAGTTCATGATTGGGACACTTGGCAACTAGTGTACATTTACAATAGTCATAGCATCTTGTAGTCACATAATTGCCATTTGCAAGAAAGTCAGTGGGGAAGATGGCAGGAAGTCATAGTCATGGGACAGTGCAGTTCCCAGACAACAGTGATTTGTTCAACGACCACAGTTAATATAAGTCAGTTCCATTTAATTATGATGCTGCTTAGCAACAAAATTGCCAGTCCCAATTGCGGTCAATAAGTGTCAGCCAGCCTGCTGCTTGCTGCCATGGAAATGTGAGGAGGGGTCAGTGGAAAAAATTTTCTTTGCAGTTTTGCAACTACTGTCCGGGCTTTGCTTATCTCTCCAAGGTCATTTCTTCTAGCTTTGGTGTGCAGCACCCAAAAATGAAGCACTTGAATCAAAGATTTTCTCACATTTGCTGGCCTGGCCGGTGCTTGCCCTCTGGTTGCCTAGCTACCAGGGGGTTGGACTCTACAATTTATTTCAACTTGCTGCTTCGCATGCTTTTGTCTCACATCTTGCCTGGAACTTGCTGCATTCAGTTCTCTCCTAACTCCAAGGGTTTTTCTTTTCTAGGAACTGGATGGAGGCAGCCCTAACAGTAAGGGAGGACTACCTAAATTGTAGCAGAGCCCTACAGTCAGTGGCAACACTTTCTCATTTCTTTAAAGACAGCTGAAATGGAGTATGGGTGATAGATTTGCAAAATGTCTCCAGAATGACTAGTTGTTGCCCCGCATAGCTGCTTGCTAGGTCAGACAGCAGTGCTCAAATACTCATTCTTTTAAGCAGATATTTTGTATAAACTGGCCTTGCAAATTGAAAGAAGAGATCTGAGAGGGAAAGAACTAACGTATGTCAGTCTTCAAAATGAAAAATGATTATTGCTCTTATAGGTAAGATTTTTTAATGTTATTTTGCAGTTGTGAAAGGGGAACGTTGGTCTTACCTGAACATTCTTTTTCATCACGCTGCGGAAGAGTTCACTCCATAGGTAATAATTCTCATCTATTGGTTAGTGACTGAGTTTCTGAAGTATAAAAGCCCCTACTCCTTCCTGGTAGGCTCCACTTGATTAACAAAGGACTGGAATCGAAGAAAAACCTGAATTCTGACAAATGAAACAGGGTTAAATCCAAGGCACGACCCCGAGACCAGGGCTGGGTTTGAACTCTTCCACAGCGTGATTAAAAAGAATGTTCAGGTAAGACCAACGTTCCCCTTTTCCATCATGCTGCTTCAGAGTTCAATCCATGGGATATGCCCAAGCTATGCATCCCCAGGGGGGGACACAGTCTTGGGTGGAGTGCTGGTCGCCGGCACCACTCGTTGAAGTACCCTTCTGCCAAAAGCAGCGTCAGCCGAAGCAAACTGGTCAATCTTATAATTCCACACAAATTGCAATGGAGATTTCCATGAAGCCGCCTTGCATATGTCCAAAAGCAAAGCCTGAGAAGACCACGCCGTCGTCGTAGCTGCATTCCTGGTAGAGTGTGCCGTGACCCTGCCCGGTTGTGGTTTCCTCTGGGAATCGTAGGTGAGAGAGATACAGGCCTTTAGCCAATGGCTGATGGTAGCTGAGGAGACCTTGGACCCCAGGGAGCGAGGTTGAAAAAGACACAAATAGTGCCTCTGAGTGACGAAGCTCCGATGTCCGGCGAATGTAAATTCTCAAGGCTCGCTTCATGTCGAGAGAATGCCACTGCTTCTCCAGGTGGTGCACCGGCCTGGGGCAGAAGTCCGGGAGCACCAGCTCTGCAGCCCTATGGAAGGGGGAATTGATCTTGGGCAGGAATGTTGGATCTAGGCGGAGGACGACTTGATGAGGATGAAATTCACAGAGGTCCTCCCTCACTGAGAGCGTCCTGAGCTCGGACACCCTCCTGGCTGACGTTATAGCGACTAGGAATGAGACCTTAAGAGTTAGCATCCTGAGACTGACAGATCGGAGGGGCTCAAATGGAGCCAACGTGAGAGCCTGGAGGACCAAGGAAAGTTCCCAGGAGGGGAACCGGTGAATGGTAGCTGGCAGCAGGTTGCGGGCACCCCGAAGAACCACCGTACCTTTGGATGGCATGAGAGAGAGGAGTATCCTGGCGAGGGTAGAACCGTCGCCAAAACTGACATCTGACAGTGCAAGGTGTTGACGGACAGCCCCTTGTCCAAGCCCTCCCCAAGGAAGTCAAGCACTTGCTGGACCATAGTGGAAGTGGGGTTCAGGTGAAGCGGCAGGCACCAGGAACAGAAGGCCTTCCAGGTGGCCTGGTAGATGCGTGCTGTCGATGGCCGGTGAGAGGCGATGATGATGTTCGCCACACGGCTGGAAAAGTGATCTTCTGTCAGGAGTTGCCGCTCAACCGCCACACGGTCAGGTGTAGCCAGTCGAGGTCCGGATGGAGATTCAGTCCCTGGCAGAGCCGCACCGAAGCTGGCGGAATTCTCCAGAGAGGCGAAACGGACATGCATATCAGATCCCCAAACCAGACCCATCTGGGCCAAAACGGCGCTACAAGGATCACCTCTGCCCGTTCGTCCAGAATCTTCTGCACGACCCTCGGCAGTAACTGTAGAGGCGGGAAGGCATAGAGTAGGCCCTGGGGCCAGCTGCTCTGAAGCACATCTGCCCCCTCCGCCCTGGGGGTCGGGTATCTGATAAACTACCTTGGGAGGTGGCAATTCCCCGGGCTGGCGAATAGATCCACCTCCGGGGACCCAAACCAGGACGTCAGTTGTAGGAATAGGTCGGGATGAAGCTGCCACTCCGAGCTGTCCAGGGTCTGACGGCTGAGCAAGCCCGCCTGGGAATTGCAGTTGCCGGATATATGTTCCGCTCTGAGAGAGCGAAGGTGCTGCTCCACCCACCTGCATAGATGCCGTGCCTCCTTCATTAGAACTCTGGACCTGGTGCCCCCCTGGCGGTTGATATGGGCCTTGGCCATTACATTGTCTGTCAGAATTAACACGACAGTCCCGGAGTTGTCGCCAGAAGTGTCGAAGTGCCAGGTGGACCGCACATAGTTCCAGACAATTTATATCCTGGTGGAGGTCTTAAGGTGACCACCGACCCTGAGCTACAAGGCTGCCAAGGTGGGCCCCCCATCCATGGAGGCTGGCGTCCATCATCAGGGAAAGACGAGAGGGTTTCTTGAAGCTGCATCCTCTCCGAAGGGAGCCAGAGGTCCACCATGAGAGGGACGCATGGACCGACAGTGGGACAGTTATGCGCCTCAGGGAGTTGCTGGCCTTTGCTCTCTGGCTCGGGAGGAGGAGCCATTGGAGTTCCCTGGAGTGAAGGGAGGCCCCGGGGACGATGCCCAGGCAAGATACCATTTGGCCCAATAACTTTGATAGCAGGAGAATTGGGACAGGCCTGCGAGCCCTCACCTTCTTCACCATCAGGAGAAGATTGGAAATAGTGTCCCGCGACAGGAAAACCTTGCATGATAGGGTGTCTATTCATGTGCCCAGATGATCGAGAGATGTGGAGGGCAACAGTTGACTCTTTTCGGCGTTGATGGTAAAGCCGAAGTCCTGGAGAACCTGAATAGTGTGCTCTATGTCTGTACTGGCTTGCTGCATGTTTGCCGCCTGAATGAGAATATTGTCCAAATAAAACTGTGTTCTGATGTGAAGGGTCCGCAGATGAGCTGCAACGACCTCGAGAATTTTGGTGAAGACCCTTGGGGCGATGAAAGCCCGAAGGGAAGGGCGCGGTACTGGTAGTGGGTGTTGTGAAAACAGAATCGTAGATATCGTCTGTGGGAGGGACATACCGGGATGTGGAGATAGGCCTCCTTCAGGTCTATGGAGGCCAGAAGGTCCCCTTGACAGATGGAGGCAAGGATGCTGCGCAGAGACTGCATTTTGAAGTGCTTGTAACGGACATACTGGTTCAATCATTTCAGGTCCAGGATTCCTTGGTGTCCCCCAGACTTCTTGGGAACAATGAATAGCGTCGAGTAGAACCCCCTGCCCCGGTGGTGAAGTGGGACTGGCTCGATGGCCCTGATGTTCAGCAGATGTGCAATTTCCTGTTCCATCAGTGCTCGTTTGGCGGGGTCGCTGAGAAATGGACAGCGTACAAACTGCCTTGGAGGGGGGGAGATGAATTCGATGCTTAGTCCGAGGGATACAGTCTGGACAGCCCATTGATCTGTAGAAGTTTCTCGCCGTGCTGGGCGAAACTGGCAAGCCTGCCCCCAACAGGTATGGGGCGCTGGCAGTCACTTAAAACATCTGTAAGAACGACCCCTCGCTCCACGAAAGGGACGGCCAGGGTAGGAGGATCTCCCTCGGTCACGAAAGGAGCTCCGGTCAGAAGATCTGTCGAAATGTTGGTATCCCCTCGGTTGGTAAGAGGTGGAAGGTCCAGAGTCCCAGGAACGAAAGGACGATCTGCGATAAAAGTTGGTTGACCTTCTGTCCTGATGCCTGCAGTGGAAAGGTAGAAATTTCCATTTGTTGCAGCCCTCAAGCAGTTAACGGTTCTAGTGCTTGTCCGAAGAGTGATGAGCCCGTGAAGGGAACTGCAGCTAGGTGAGACTTGGACTGCAAATCTGACTGCCAGAGTCGCAGCCATCCCAGGTGCCTAGTGGTTACGTTGGAGGCTAGCACCCTGGAAGAAAACTTAGCCGAGTTCATGGTAGCGTCTGCGGAATACTCAGTCGCCGCTATGATCTTGTTGATGTCTTGTTGGATACGCTCATTGGCTGGAGAGATACGGGCCTGAAGTTGCCGTAGCCAGATGAGGGTTGCCCTATTAAAGAACGAGGCCGCCGTGGCGGATCTGATGGCCCATGCCACTGCGTTGTATGTTTTTCGGCAGGAGATCTCTGACTGTTTATCCTCTGGTTTCAAACCATCCGCAGCGTCGGATGGGAGGAGGGAGGATGAAGCAAGGCCAGCGACAGGGGAATCTACTGTAGGTAGCTGTAACACGTAATCTAGATCGCTTTCTACAGTGTATAGTTTCTTATCAATGCTGCTGGGCGCTGCTATGGAGCCAGGTTGGGCCCACTGGCGCTTAATGATGTCAACAAACATTTTTGGAGACGGAACAGCATCCTGCTTGGTGACAAGTTCCGTAAACAATAGACGAGCCAGATCCTGGGGTTCCGAGGAACCCCCATCCTGCTTCATCGTGCCCATATTGACTGTTTGCTTCGCTTTGTGAAGCAGTAATCTGAAATTCTCGAATTTGAAAAGCCCGGTGACTTGGGAGTGGCTTTGAGGCAGGACCTCGTCTTCTGAGAATTGAGCTCGTCAATGCCCTCCTCAAAGGAGAAGTATTGCTCGCTGCACGGTGAAGAAGAGCCCAAGTCCTCAGAGCAGGTAGCGTTGGAGTGGCTCCTGTTTCCATGGTGCTTGGTCTTATAGTGGCAAGAAGTAGCCGAAGGCGTAATGCCCCTTTTGTCCAGCGCGACCTCGATGCCCTGGGAAATTGACTGGGAAATAAGGTCGCATACCTCCTTAGAGAGAAGTGTCTGCCCCTCACCCGACTGACGAAGGTCCGCCGCGGTGGGGGTGAAAGTGGCAGAGGGTCCGGCTGTGGCGGGGCCCGACTGATCCAGAGAAATGGTCGAGGAAGCGCTTTGCGACACCAGCTGAAGGATCACCTCTGGCGCATGGGTGACGCACGGAGTGGGTGTGGATGAAGCATGCACCTGAGCTACAGTGGTGATAATGGAGGAGGCTGGCACTGAAGGTAGGGCAGCAGACGCCTCGGCCTTCCTCTGGGCCTTGGCGAAGTTCTTCTCTAGAGCTCTCTGCCTGCGCATGGCATGTCTATCACTGGAAGCGGAATCTTTGAACAAGGAGGCCTTGGAAGAATTACTGGCGTTGGAGGCGCCACGATGTTTCTTGGGTGCAGGTTCCTGGGAGACTGTGGCCCTGGTTTCAGGGGAAGGTGACAAGGAAGCCAGAGAGGGAGAAGGGCTCAACCCTGCCATGCTGGAAGCTTATGCACCAAAGGCGTAGAAAGTACGTGGGGAAGTGCTGTAGGCCTGACAAAACGGAACCAGGCTTCCTAGGTGGGGTAGGCTGGATGATCTCTATAGGGCCCTACAATAAGGAACCCTGCCAGCAGCCTGTAATAAGGCATTATCGCAGATGTAAAGGGACCCAACAAAACAGAACCAGCCTGCCAGGGATGCCTGAAGTGATCTGCCCCCACCCAGAAGAGATAAACAGATCTAGCCGCCAGGCACTAGAGGCCCGTCAAAACGGAAACAGGCCTAAGGTCTTACTATTGTCCCCTGGATGGAGGAAGGAGCCCGACAATACAGAACCCCCCGATCTGGAACACGCCCCACTCACAATTAGAAGAATCACCCGGTGATGAGAGGGAGCTGGCAGCTGTAGATCAATCCATCCAGAAGAGGAGCTCACGTTATTGTCCAAAATGGCGTTCGCACCAAATTTAGATGAGGCGGGCCTCCTAGCGCCCAAGGAAAAGGTCCAAGCTCACGCTGCTGTCCAAAATGGCGATCGCGCCAGATAGAAGTGCCGGGCCTCCGGGCGCCAAGAGAGGAAATCCAAGCCGCGCCGCGATCAGATAAGGAGACCCAGCTGAGTCGCGGCCGAAGGTAAGGAGGATCGGACTCCCTGCAGCGAAGGTAATCGGCTGTGGAGGGAATCCCCATTGAGGAACAAAGGGGAAAGCCCCCAGACGAAGGGGGAGGAAGGCGAGCCGGCGCAGCGGCTCGCACAGCGAGGAAGCGAAGAGTAGGGGAAAAAAATTTTTTTCAACAGAGCACTGCCAGGAGCTCTAAAGAACTAATTAGGAGGTAGGAGCTGCAATTTAAATCAAATTAAGTAAGGAATTAATGCTATTATGCTAAAGGAGCTGGAGCAATGGAAATAACTAACTAGCCAACAGACTGAGTTAATCAAATGGAGCATATCAGGAGGAGGAGGGGCTTTTATACTTTCAAAAAACTCAGTCATTGGCCAATAGATGGAGTAATTACCCATGGACTGAACTCTGAAGCAGCGTGATGGAAAAGACTGAGTTAACCTTGAGCCTGGTGAGATTTGATCTGCCAAATTGCAGGCAGCTGGCAGTAGTCTGCAGTATTGCACTTTAACCAGTGTGTGACCGTGACTCTTGTACATATAATATACATATTGTTGCCCTTTTAACAGTGAATTGATTGTTTCATACCTCATTATTTGGATCTTGAATAACTTTATAAAGAGCTGGCACTAATATTTTCTTCCGATGAAGTGTTGCTGCATAATTGGAAATCTGCATTTCAGGTAATACCTAAAAGAAAAAAACAAACAACATGTTCCACATCAAAACTGGCTTGAATTTTCTTATCATGGTTTACTGAACAAGCTATAATGACCTAAATCACATTGATGAGATTCATAGGTCACACTAAGAAAAAAGCAAAAACAAACAATCCACATTTTGGCTTAGTGTTATTATGTACTGTGGATCACCACTGTAACTCGGAAAGAAAATTTATCTATAAATCCTCAGCAAGCTATTGAAAAGGAAGAAGGGGGGGGGGAACAGTGATATCACACAAAATTTCTTCAGATTTAGCAGCCAAACATAGAAGTTATTAAAACATATTCATCTCACCTTGAATTCTGATAGCCATTCCTCTATCACACCACGTTCTGATCCAAGCATTTTCATAAGACTTCTATTTTTTTATTACCTTTGGGGAAGAAAAAATTAAAAGGGAACATTAGTGTCTCAATTATGTAATTTTATCTCTGAAAGTCCATATATGCATCATCCCATTGCCCAACATTTTAGCTGGCATTAAATTTTTAAATAGGCCTGGGGCAGAAAGGGGATAGCAAAAGAGGACCTATATTGACAATGCAGTTCATAGTTAGTTTCTTTCCAAATACAAGTACCACGAAAAGTTAGTTAGACAAAACTGAATTGTATCATGGAAAAAAATGTGGTATCTTCTAATAATAAATCTGGCTATGGTATAATGGATTCATACAAAGGATTACAAAGGTTTCATAAATATAGCACCATTTGAATTCAAGAACCTTTATTTGCTGATGAGCAGTTATAAAACATCTACTAAATAAATGATGAGTATAAAAAATATACACGTAGGCTTCTGGTTCCGGTGGCGGCGGCAGCTTCTTTTTCGGGCCGCCAACGCGCATCCTGTCAATCAGGAAACTCGGCAACGATCAGCTGAGTTTCCTGATAAGAAAGCCGACCCCTTGGGTGAAAAGGGGACAGCGAGCTTTTGGCCGGGGTCGCGTCTTCCCAGGCTGCTGGAGCACGAAGTATCCAGCAGCGGAAAGGAGGACCCCCTGGAAGGCTGAAGAACGCTCCAGGATGTGCATTTTGCCATTTCGAGGGATACGGACAAGGCGTCCCCACCGACCGTTGCTTTACAAGATTGGAACTACAGCTGACTAAGAGCAAACGGAGCATAAAAAGAATCAACTAATCACAAGTATAAAGAAGAATTTTTTTTTAACTCAAGAAGGGGAAAAACTTGCTTAAAGCTGAGAAGTGAAAGTGCTGATGAAGAAAAGGAACTAGTGCTGCGCTTTGAAACTTTCTTTTAAAAGTTAACTTAAAGTTAAATTTGGACTATTTGAAGAATTTGGAATAATTATAATTTAAGTAAGGAAAGAGGAATATAAATTAAGAAGTAAAGTTTGATTTAAATTGGATTTTCCTTTCCTTTAAGATAATTACAAAGACTGAGAGAACTAAAATGGTGGAGAACAAAGGGCGTGGTAATTAATTAATTAATTAATTAATAACGGCGTACAAACAGACAAAAGGTACAGCTGCTTCCAAGAGTGCCACCTCTTCTCCTGTACATAAACCATCTGAAACTGCACCTCAAATGATTACATTAAAAGACTTGCAGGAGGAGTTTGAAAA
>JANHFM010008946.1:692-16358 GCA_032468115.1 Grayia smithii
GGTTGGGTTGGTGGATGGTTAGGGGCGGGAGGGAGTGAGGAAGGAAGGAAGAAAGGAAGGAAGGAAGGAAGGTTAGGGGAAGGAGGGAGGGAGGGAAGGAGGGACTCCCACTTGGCCTCCCTCCAATTCCAGTTTGCTGCCTCCACTTGGCAACGAGTAACCAATTGTCCAGTCCCACAAAACAGGCAATCCCAAATGCACTAGTGATGACAGACTAGTCTGTAATTGCCTGAATGCCCCACCTCCTTTGAAGATAGGGGCAACACCCCCTCCCCTGAGATTTGTGTTATTCGGAAGGATTTCTCCGTCATAAAGCAGAACACCAACAGGTTTTTTCAGTATCTAGAAGTGGTTTTTCTGGTTCTGAAATGAAGGAGACTCTTCTCCTCCTTCTTGAGGGTGATGATGGTCTGATTGCAGAGACAGAACCAGAACCTTCCCTTCATTGCCCATCTGTTTTTTCCTTTCTTCACTGAGGGGTGGATTCCTTTCCTTCCACCTGGAGCATAAAGGCAGCCGGCTCTGCCCAGGGGAGCTGTCCGCCTATGGCTTGACCAGTCCTCCGTGTCAGGCAGGAGGAAGAAGAGGCTTCCCTTCCTCCTGCCCTGCAGATCTGGAAAAGGGCGAGCAAGTTCCCCTCCCACTCAGATCAGCCTCTTTCTCTCGGGGTAAATGGATTCAATGCCCCAAATTTCTCCTTGTGAGTTTCCACTTCTCAAATCCTTCTCTTCCTCGTCTTCAGCACCTCTTCTGGTTCCTCGCAATATTTCTGCCAATGGGTGTCCAGAATGGGAGAAGTACTTGAAATGGGGTCAACCAATTCTCCAAAACACCCGAAGAAGGGATGGGAAGCAATCAAGGAGAGAACTAAGGAGTAATTTCCATGCAGTGAGACTATCAAGCGGTGGGAAAGCTTTTGCCTCCAGAAGGTGTGAAAGCTGCAACACTGGAAGTTTTGAAGAAGAGATTGAGCAACCATTTGTCTGAAATCATATGGGGTCTCCTGCCTGAGCAGAGGGTTGGACTATAGGACCTCCAAAGTCCTTTCCAACTCTGCTATTCTGTAAATCGGCTGTGTCCAGTTTAAAGTAGAATGGATTTCTTATATTTTCTTTCTCATTATTTGAGAACTACTTCTAGTGATGCAGCATGAAATAGCAGTTGCCCTTTGGGCATGGCTGACTGGGGATCATTTACGTGGTCAGAAAATAATTTGAGAGGAGGCAAAATTATCCCACCTCTTAAAAGAAATTAAGCTAATTTGGTCTCTTGTCCCAGCAAACCTCCCAGAGGAAATTGTGCTTGAAGACCTGGATGGACCAGGAAGCTGTGAGTCCCTGAAAGATCCGCCTCTGAAAATGGCAAGTTCTGAATTTGGCTGCCCACCTATGAATTAGCTAAGAGGAAAGGAAAGGTAGAAAGCCCAGGTGGCTGGTGCAGCAGATGATCAAAGCCCCACCCATTCCAAGGGGGTGCAATGGGAAGCATGTTGCCAAAGGGGGGGCTCTGGTCGTGTATGTGTGTGTGTGTGTGTGATGCCGTCACCTCATCAGCTATAACTCTTTGCAAATCTCCCCCCAGAAATTCCTTTGCTGAGGAAGGGGCTGCAGTGAAGAGAGACGCTGGAGGCAAAACATAGCATCTGTTCCTCTGCATTCGCTTGGCAAGCGGCTGTTCTCCTGGCAGCTGCTCAGCGAGGAATGAATTCTTGGGGAGAAGGCTTGGGGCCGCTCGGAGGCTCCCTGGATCCGGGGAGCAGCATGTTCTGTGCATGCTGGGATCAGCTCCCCTCGGGGGTTCATCTTTGCAGGGCCAGCCCTTTGCTTGGGCCTAGGGATTTGTGGACATTCCTCAGAGCGGGGGCCTCCAAACTAGGCAATGTTAAGACTTGTGGACTTCAACTCTGGCTGGTTGAGGAATTCTGGGAATTGAAATCTTAAAGTTGCCAAGTTTGGAGAGGCCCTCCTTAGAGGCAGGATACATTCAGCCTCAGAAGAAGTCAGGTGCCCCTGGAGTGCAAAAAGAACAGAGAGTAAAAACTGCCCAGTCACCAGCTTCCGTTTTCGGGCCTTCCTTGGATTTCTCTCGCCCTCAGGTGTGGTTTACCTCACACCTTTAAAGGTAATATCTGCCCAGAAGCCTCTTTGGGGATAAAAGGGTCGAGTTGCCAGAAGACTCCCTAGGGATCCTTCAGTAGCAGAGGTGGCAGAGTCAGGGGTCCCTCCTGAAGCAGATCCCGGGCTGAACGCTCTGATTCCCACATGCTGGAGTTGGACAGAGGAACCTCCCTTTAGCCTTGATGGATGGGCAAAATGAGAGGCTTGCGAGTTTCCTGGCTCTCCTGAGCCGGTCTCAAAATTACAGCCATGCATCAAAATTTAACAGGAAAAAGCCGAATCCATATCCACACATTAAGCACAGCACAATCAGCCAGTTCCATCCATAACAATTAATTCAGTATCATCAACAATAAAATTACTAGTCTGTAACCATAACACATTGTGCAACAAATATCCATTGTTCACAGCTACTAAAAATGCAATTAATTTTAATTCATACATAATAAAACAATTCTACCAATAAATCAAACAGCGGTGGAAGAAGATGGCTGGGGCCTGAAGAGGCTGCTGCTGTTGCACAGCCCCCCTCCCACCCTTCCTATATCCACGAGCCCCCCTCCAGTGCCCCACTTGGGAGAAGGAGGGTCCCCAGAGCACCTCCTCCTATCAAGGCAGATCTGGGAGTGGAGAAGAAACCGGGGGTGGGGGCCTTCCTGCCAGGCCAGCACAAGGAAGCCAAGGTTTTCTGCATGCCAGTCAGGCCCATTACTCTTTCCTTGCCTGCCAACACCAATTGCTCATTCGGTGGTTGTAACCACTCACTTCACAGCCCTTCGGTCGTCCAGTCCTCTGGCTCTTCACCAAGCCTGGGAGCCCCGAGTGCCTGACAAGGAAGAGCCCAGATGACCCGGAGGCAGTGGTGGGTTGCTCCCGGTTCGGTCCGGTTCGGGCGAATAGGTAGCGGTGACGCTGTGACGTCACCGAACCGGTTCTACGCATCCCAGACCTGCCCCCCCCCACGCGCCTGTACTTACTGATCTGCACGCGGAGCGCACTTGACGTTTTTCTGTCAAAAAAAGCTTCTGTGCATGCGCGGGAGCGCCCGTTTGGCACAGGCGTGTGCGAAGCGTGCATGTGCGCCTGACGCGCGCGGAGCTCGTGCACCTTTAGAACCGGTAGTGGAGGTAAGTAGAACCCACCCCTGCCCGGAGGTCATTTCCGAGAAGGTCTGGGGCCTGTCAGAGTCTGAACACGGGAATCCTTGCCATCCTTCATCAAGCTCAGCAGCAGCCTGGAAGGGAAAGGAAGGAGGCTGGTTTGCCTCTGCTTGGCTGTGCCATGTTAGGAGCTCCCATGCCCTCCATGGGCGCCTGGTGAGGCTCCTTGCATGGCAGGTCCCCGTGATCCATGGGCTTCATCCTGGGAGCCCTGCCATCCTGTCCTGCTGTGCCCACTTGGCTTTAGTGGGCAAGGCCCTCCCAGACTCTGCCCAGCCAAAGGACCCATACTTGACCACCTGGATGAAAGGCCCCTTCCTGACGGGTGATTTGCACTAGGTCCTGGGTTCAGTTGGGGGTCCCTTGTGTTTCCCTTGGCCAGAAGCCTATCCAGCCTAAGACCCCTGGTGCTGGTGGTGCTGGTGGTGCTGGTGGTGCTGGTGGTGCTGGTGGTGCTGGTGGTGCTGGTGGTGCTGGTGGTGGTGGGTCTACAACAACTCACCACAGCCAACTTGCCCCTGCCAACATGCCAGGGGACAAGAGTTATACTAATATCAAAAAACTACTGTGACCCTTTATAACGTTTATAACATTACAATAAACAGAATAATAGAATTCCAGAATAACAGAGTTGAAAAGGACCTTGGAGGTCTTCTAGCCTGACCCTCTGCTCAAGCAGGGGACCATTCAGACAAGTGGCTGCCCAGTCTCTTCTTGAAAACCTTGGATGATGGAGCAGCCACAACCTCCGGACAGAAGCCCTTCACTGATGAAGCGCTCTGACTGCCAGGGAATATCCATCCACAGCTTCACTAGCTGCAAAACGGTGCCTGGACCTCCCATTCAGCCCAGAAGAAAGTATGGATAAAGGAATCAAAGACCTCTGAGAGGTCCAGGAGGACCAGAACTCCCTCCCCATCCCCCAGAGTCCTATCCAAGAGCAACCCATGTCGTCTCAGCCCAGATCTCATTCCCAGCTGAAAAAGGCCTGGATAATTCTACATTTTTCCTCTTGATAGTAATAGCTGGGACCATGAATGCTCGAGGAGCTATGATGGGCAGAGACAGCCATCAGGGTAAGGAAAACCGGAAACGGCAGGGCATCCACCCTGCAATGCCTGATGCGGGTGCACAGAGTCCTGGCAATGACACCGCTGGGTGAGGCTGCTGAGCCTTGGCTGTGTGGGATGTCTTAGTGTTGGTCTTCAGCCTGTCGCTCGGCTTCACTTGGGATCACAGTGACGTTGCGCCCATAACTGGGAACTTCTCTTCACTGCCAGTGCCTGAATCTCAGTAAAGAAGTGATGCCCGGTGATTTATGTTACTTTGCCTTCCACTTGCACCAAAGCAGCAGGAGGTTATCTTAATGTCTTTCCAAGCTTCTGAACAATTTGTTGCTGTTCTTCCATCATTGTCGATGGAGATCTCAATGCCATTAGTCACATTAAAACTAAGCGTGGTGTGCCTAAAGGCAATTAGTCAGGCCAATTCGGGCAGGGAACATTCTGGCACTTGTTGGGCAAGCATTGTGGACATTGCAGTTCTTGCCCTCTCCAGACTGACACAACCTGTCCTTCTGTTGTGCTTGTACAGTGAGTCTTGCTTCATAAGCTTGGCAACCCTTGTGGATGAGGCCGGGCCGAGCGATTTTGTCCCAATGGTTGCCAAGTGGTTGTGTCTGTGTCGAGAGGGAGGCCTTGGGTGTATCTGTCCATGTTTCTTCTGCCCTCCGTGAGAGCGTTTTTCCAGCCCAGAGTTCCCCAAAAGGAGCCGCCTGGCTGTGTGCTCGTCCGGCGTAGACATGACATGATCTGCCCACTGGTCTGTGCTCTGGTCAGCCGTGTGTGGAGTGATGGGAGATTTGCTCTAGAGAGAACTTCAATGCCTGGTACTTGATCCAGCCCTCGGATGCCTAATGTATCACAAAGACAATCCATGTGGAAATGGCTGAGTTGTCTTGCATGCCTTCGACAGGCAGTTGGGAGGGCAGGGAGTCCCACAGCTGTGCAGACCTTCCGTTTTGTTGTTGGGTGGTTGCTCAATGTTTGCACCCAGCCAACTGAAAGCAGAGCTTGCCTTGGCTCTTCTGTCGTCGGCTTCGGTCTCAACGATCACTGCTCGGGACAGGTGCTGCCAGGGAAACAGAAGTAGTCCAGGCCTGAAGTTTCTGCCCTTTGATTGTGATGTTGGGTTCGGTGTCAGGCACATGAGGACCAGACTGGCCCATGGCTCCAGTCCTTGGGAAGTTGACAGTGAGTCCAAAGTTGTCACAAGTCACAGAGAATTTGTCCACATTGACCCACATCTCTAGTTCTGAGAACACATTCAGGGAGCAATCCCTGGCAAGAGAGAAGCATTGGGAAGAGTTTCCTTCCTTTTGGCAAGAGTCTCCTCAGGGCGAGGAGCTCCCCATCCACTGGACCAATGGCTGGTTCCAGCATCACTCTCCTAGAAGGCATCACTCGCAAAATCGCAGCCAACATCACACTGAACAATGTGGGTGCCAGCACACAGCCCTGCTTAATACCCCCAGTCATTGGGAATGCCTCAGAGGATGGTCCCCCCCTCCAGCATTCTGGCCATCAGTCCGACATGGAACTGATTTCATGTGGATGAATTTGACAGGGCAGCCAAACTTTGACATCATCCTCAACAAGACTTTGGGGTGTGTGTGACAGTATTGAAGTTTGTTGTGAGGTCCACAAAGATTGTATAGAGTTCACAGTTTTGCCCCGAAGCTTCTTCAGAAGTTGGAACATAGCAAAAATCATGTCAATAGTCCTACAACCTCTGTGGAAGCCTCACTGTGACTCTGACAGCCAGCCAAGCTCCAGACAAGTGACCTGGCAATTTAGCAGAACTCTTGTGAGGATCTGTCCTGGGATGCAGAGCAATGAGATTCTTCAGTAGTTGTCACATACTTGTTGACAAGTGTCTATGGAGATTCCTCAGACATCCAGGTCATCCAGGTTGTCCCAAAGGTGCTTTCTCAAGAGGCAACTAGACTTTCTTTGTTTTTCCTTGAAGACATTTCTAGCTTCTTGGATGAGAAGTGAAGCATCTTCAAGGAAAAACAGAGAAAGCCCAATCACCTCTTGAGAAAGCACCTTTGGGACACGTTGGCACCTTTGTTGTGGCCCACCAGCAGCAGATTTAGACAGTGAGGAGGATGGGGAGAAACATGGGCCAGTCCTGGAGTCTGGGGAGGGGGCCAGGGCCATATGCTGCCTTTGGAGTCAGACATCAGTGAGACAGAAGAACAGCTGGAGCCTGTTCCCAGTGTGCGCATGTGCAGAGTTGCCAGATGAAGGGAACAGCTAAGGAAGAAGGGTCGACTTGGGAGTAAGGCCACAGGTGGACGATGAAGGGCCCCTCCCATAGGGAATAAAAGAGGAGGGAAAGGGGAGGGGTGTTTGTAGGAGACAATTAGTTCATTCCTGTATTCTTGCCAAGTATTGTGGCATCTGAAAGGTATCGGCCTGGCCACTCTCCAAGCCTGATAAAGGTCGGTAATTGTGAACTATCTTGAAAGACTGTGGAATTGGAAAGACTTTGCAGAAGATGAATTCACTGTAAATTAAATAAAAGGGGTTTATCGGGACGAGGACTCAGCTTTGTGCTGCTGGGGAAGCCTAGCTCAGAACACCCTTCCTCTTGTAGAGGTGTGTGACAGATGCGTCATTCACTTCCTAAGGAATGGATCCTTGTTACAAAAGACCAGAATAATTCAGGGACTTTCTCTACAAACACAGGACCAACAATGTTGAAGATTTCTGCAGGTGTGGCGCCTGACCCTGGGGCTCTGCCCTGGGTTAGCTGGCTGGCAGCTTCCATGTTCAGCTCCTAGAGCGGCTCCCCCGTGGTGATGTCGGTCTGGGGAATCAGCTCAAGATTAAGAGAAGGTGGTCAACTGAGGACAGCTTCAAAGTGTCTCTGCGGGATCTGAGCCAGCTCTCTAAGAAGAGTTGTGCCATCTACCCCGGGAGGTGGAAAATCCTCAGCGACTGAGGCCTGCAGAGAGAGTGAAAGGTTTCAAAGAACCGTTTCATGGCATTTATATCAGCATATCTCTGCATTTTGCCTGCTTTGGTGCTCAGCCAGGCATCTCACATTTTTCACAGTTTATTCTGGACTCTCCTACGAGTGCCGGGAAAGGCGTTTTTCTTGGCAGCTGACGATAAGTTGTTCTGATAGACACGATGAAGACGATGCTTTTCAACAAGTAAAGCCTGTATCTCCTCATCATTCTCATCGAACCAGTCAGGCTGCTTACGAGGAGGGAGGCAGTGGGGAGGCAGCCTCAGTGCAGATGAATGGGCAGCCTCCCCGAAGGGTTTCCAGGCGTCCTCAGCAAGATGTAGGTCAGTGAGCTTGGCTTCTGGGTCTCCAGCCAGGGCTGAAGCTGGGCCGGGTTCTTCAGCCCGGCCACATTAATCCCTTTCATAGCCTGGCTTCCTTGTGGGTGCCTCTTAGGTGGGAGGGGAGCTTCAGTTTGGATCCCAGGAGCCTGGGATCTGTCTGTGACCTGGATCACTTGGTCATCCTGCCAGCAATGACATCGTCCGTAAGATGCCAATGCTTGGATTTGTGGTGCATCCAGCATTGTTATAGGTAGGCAGGCGGAAGGTTGTATTGGTGATGAGGTGGTGGTGCATGTGGGGTGCAGGTCTTTGGGAGGAGTAGGCTACTATGGAGCACTGTGGTCCTTCTGGCTCTCACTCTCCCAAGGCCTCTTTGCCAGGGTGCAGAATCACACCCGGCTCTGGCATAAAGTCAGGAGTAAAGCGATGCTGCTCACTTCTGATAGCAAAGCTTCCAGCTCTTCCTAGAATCATAAGGGACCTTGGAGGTCTCCTAACAAAATCCCCTGCTCAAGCAGGAGACCCTCTGCCATTCTGGGCAAATGGCTCTTCTTAAAGACCTCCAGTGATGGAGCACCCAGAACTCAATTGTTCTGTCAGGAAATCCCTCCTTAGTTCTAAGTTGCTTCTGTCCTTGAGTAGTTTCCGTCTGTTGCTTCTTGTCCTGCCCTCAGGGGCTTTGGAGGCAGGTCGATCTGCTCTTCTCTGCAACAGCCCCTCAGATACTGGAAGGCTGCCAACATGTCCCGCCAGTCCTTCTTTTCATTAGATGAGACAACATACCCAATTCCTGCAACCATTCTTCATATGTTTTAGCCTCTAGTCCCAACATAATTCACACCAAACTTGATTGCAAACCGATTTAATTTAATTAAATTAATTTAATTGTAAACCGTACCAAATTCGATTGCAGGAGGTCTGTAAGGGGCATGCATAATGCCTGTCCTAATGTCCCCTTTTATTCGTATCCATTTCGTGTATCAATAATCATGTTTATATTTATATCTGTTATCAAAGACATGCTTGACAAAATAAATAAATAAAAACAATCACCATCTTGAAGTGCCTGAAGAACTGAGCAGTCTGAATGACAGGGATGGAGGGGGGGGGGGCGCGGTCAGGCATGGCCAGGGTGAAAGGAGCATCTTAAGCAGCAGGACCTGCCTCTGGGGCCCTCCGTGGGCCCCAAACTGGAAATATAAACCAGGAATGGGATTCAACAATCAACAAGAGCATCGAGTCGAGAACAAGCCAGACTGAGGATCCTTCAGCCGGGCAGCAGAGTTTGCCTCCACACTGGGCGGATTCCAGGAAGGACCAAGTTCTGCCTGGGCCAGAAACAGGAAATCTCTGGAGTTCATGGAGACCGGTGGCTTTTTCATCCTTCCTGTATAAAGTCCGTGGCTTCCTCCCCTTCCTCCAGCTCTCAGTCTTTCCTCACCGCTATTACTGCCACTGATACTGTAAGCCACTATTTCTAATTGAAACCATAGTTTACTTAGTGCTTAGGAACAGGGTACACACATAAGGAAAATTTAGAATTATAACCCTGAGTTTCTTGCCCTGCGGTTTTTACCCAATAATGATCAAACAGCAGCGTCTGGCCGTTTATCCTAGAGACAAGGGTAAGATGACAGATGCCCAATAATGCCCCAGGGGTAGGTTCTACCTACCTTTACTACCGGTTCTCTTTGTGCACGCGCGCTCACTTCGCTCGCACGCCTAAAGCACACCACTGCACATGCGCAGAAACTCCGTTTTCAGAAAAAATATTTAAAAAGCACTCTGCGCATGTGCAGAATGCTTTTTTTGCAGTTTTCGAGAAAAACAAATAAGTATGGGCACACGGGGGGGGGGGGCGGCGGTCCGGGACACATAGAACCGGTTTGGTGACGTCACCGCGTCACCGCTACCTATTCGTGTGAACCGGACCGGGGGCAACCCATCACTGTAATGCCCCCTCTGTGCCCATCATGGTGAAGGCTGAGGGGAAGACGTTAGAAGCCAGGACCCCACGCAGGAGAGAACACTGAATGCAGAATTGAACCAGGAGCCGAAGGAAGAACTGAATTTCCTGACCTTTTTATTCCTTCTCTTTAACCTGTTTGGCTGAAGAATCTCTTGGGCTCTCTGACCAGCAATTTTCAATTGCTCCAAATCTGGAGGTGACTACAGTTTAAGAAGAGGTTGGGTCAAATGATTTCCTTCTGATCTGAGAAATGTTCCCTTCGGATAACAACGGTTCATAATGCCTCCGTGGGTCAGAAGAAGAACTGCCTTCTCCTCCCTGATGTCCTCCAGCCACGTGATGCCCACCTTCGATGCAGGTCTGGCACGGAGGGCCTTCCTCTTCTGTCCTGCTCATTCTGGCACGACTGAGGGCTTTACTCATATTTGCAAATGAAGAACTTGTCCCAGCGTGATCTTTCTGGGGAACTTCTGGTGTTCACGTAGTGAACAATAACGGAATATGTTCACAATGATGACTTTCTGCACAGACCTGGATGTTCTCTCAGATGCTTTCAAGTTCCTCAAGAAATTCACTAAAGGAATTCATTCAGAACTGAAGAAGCTCCATGGATGAGGAGCAAAGCATTTTCAGAGGAAAAATACCAAGAAAGTCCAGTTGCCTTTTGGAAAAGCAGCTTTGGGACAATCATGGCCTGGATGACGGAGCATCTCCACAGACATCAAAGGAGAAAGCAGGACTCAGAAATGGAAGGTTCTCCTGCCTGGACTCACCTCCACCCGGCTTCTCTCTTCTTCCTCAATTCACAAAAGTGGAGTCAACAGCAGCAGCTCAGCTTGTTTAATAAAGAAGGACCCTGATTACTTCACAGTAATAGCATTAATTACTAGTGCATTAAGCCAGAGGATCAGTAGCAAAGTAGCTTTTTAAAAAAAAGGGGGGGGGAATTACCACCACCCAGCAGAAGAAAAATCAAACAGCCAAGGCACTGAGCAATCAATTCATAAGTTAATTAGTGCACAAACTGATTAGAAAATCTCTGAGTCTGAGCAAAATAAGAACTGAAACCTCCTGCTGGATTTCATTTATGAAATTCACCAATCAGCACTGAATTTTTAATTCAAATGGGCAGTTGCAAAATTGGTTAACTGTGTTGCATATTAAGTCCTCTTCAAATACTTGCTGAAACCCTAATTATTAGTTCAGTGGAGCTCCAAATGAAGTGCCACTTGATTTGGGGAATACGACACCTATATTTAAGGCTCCGTTTGATTTCCTTGCTTCTTCAGTCCTTGGGACTTTTGTCTGCTCAGCACTTCCCAGCTTCCTTAGGCCACGCTCTGTTCCAGCTGAACCACTACAGGGAGTCCTCAATTTACAATACTTCATTTAGTGATTGTTCAAAGTTACAACAGCACTGGAAAATCTGGCTTATGACCATTTTTCACAGTTACGACCTTTCTAGCATCCCCATGATCACATGAACAAAATTCAGAGACTTGGCAGCTGGTTCATATTTATGACGGTCGCAGTGTCCCGGGGTCACCTGATCCCCTTTTCCAACTGTCTGACAAGCAAAGTCACTGGGGAAGCTGGATCCACTTAACAACCCTATTACTGATTTAACAGCTTCAGTGTGTCAAGCTGCCAAGTAAGATGCCCCATGAAATAAAATCCAAAGCATCCATTTTCCATTAGAGTCTCTTTATTAGGAACATATCAAATTGGCAAAGACGTGGTGAAACTCCGACTCTGACCCGGATCCAGAATGACTCCCAATAAAAGGCAAAAAACAGAAACTTCCCCCCTGAGTCACAATCTCCCATCAGCTCTCAGGCCATCAGGCCACTTTCCTCCAGCCCCAGACAGGCATCTCCTCTGCTCCCAGGGGAGGGAAGGCCACCTGTCTCTGTAAGCCCCGCTCAACAGTTAGAGAGGGGCGAGTCCGAAGGACTCCTAAATTCCTTTACTAGCAAACCTAAAAGTAAGAAAAGAATAGACACATATGTCATCTTCAGGGTCAACACAGTGATTCACTTAACAACTGTGACAAGAAAGGTCATAAAACGGGGCAAAACTCACTTAACAAAAGTTTCACTTAACAGCAATTTTTTTTTTATTTTAAAATTTAACAGCAATTTAAGGGCACAGGAGGTTTTAAAGAAAAGACTGGACAGCCATCTGATTGGGATTGTCTAGGGTCTCCTGCTTGAGCAGGGGGTTGGTCTAGAAGACCTCCAAGGTCCCTTGCATCTCTATTCTGATTGATATCTTTCAGGACAGTTGCACCACTTTCAGGCTGAGGAAGATCTGGGTTCCTGGGAACTGGGAGGTCCACAGGACTTGCTCCGACTGGGGCAGGTGGGTGTCTGGGTCAGGCCTCCGTCCTGGGCTGGGCTGAGGGAAGCCGGGCAAGGCCAGGGGTCAGCCAGCCAGCCAGCCAGCCGGCACTGCATCGACTGTGCATTTGAAGCCTGCGGGAGGGCAGCTCACTGGCTGCTGCTTGACTGCCAGGCTCACATGGCTGTCACAGTGCGGGGAGGCTGGGCCGGGCATGGGATTCGCTCAGGCGCTGACAGCCTGTTTTCGACAACTTGTAGCCGGCACGGCATTGTGTTTCTCCCCGGGGGTCCGGGTGGTGAGGGAGACCACTAGATCGTCAGTCTGCGGTTGTGAGGCTTTCGACAGCAGCCTCTCTTCAGTTCTCCGGCGCTTCGCAGAGTTGAGCAGGGAAAGCCAGTTTGTGAGAAGGGAGAGCACTCCAGGGGTGAAATCCAGCAGGTTCTGACAGGTTCTGGAGAACCGGTAGCGAAAATTTTGAGTAGTTCAGAGAACCAGCAAATACAACCTCTGGCTGGCCAGAGTGGGGTGGGAATGGAGATTTTGCAATATCCTTCCCCTGGAGTGGGTTGGGAATAGAGACTTTGCAGTATCCTTCCCCTGCCACGCCCACCAAGCCACACCACGCCCACCAAGCCCACAGAATCGGTAGTAAAAAAAATTGGATTTCACCACTGGAGCACTCCCGTTGGGTCTGGGGGAACCACGATTTGGTGCTAAATCAAATAATCTATGATTATTAAGAGATGGAAGGTGGCAAAATCTCCCTCCCACAGCTCGGCCTCAAAAGAGGAATAAATGTCAAAAAGCAGAATTAACAGCACATTTGCCAAACTGCTGGATCTGCCCTCCAAAGCAAAGTGGGAAGACCATCACCCCAGGGCAGGAGGGCCCTGTTTGGTCCCCTGAGGGGCTGCAGCTGGAAACCAGGCCCAGGAAAGCGGGTTAAGGCATCCGGACTTCTGAGCAGAACCTGTTTCTCTGCTCATGAGTTTGTTTGTTTTTTTAAAAAAATATTTTTTATTGGTTTATAAAAGTTAAAAAAAGACAAACAGAACAAACAGAAACAAAAAAAATAGGATCATCAAGCACATCGAGAAAAATACAGAGTATAATATACATCATATGAATATATAAATATATGAAACAGAGAAGTATTAAGAGAAAGAATAAGCGTAAAAAATAAAAAGAAGAAAAAAAAAGAAAGTAGACAATCCAATTAAGCTATGTATATAGTATAGCAAGTCTCTATTAAATTGTACACTGAGTACGAAAAACCATCAGTATATTAATCCATCAATTCTTAATGTTCAGGAGAAGAGCAATATATATTTCTAAGACTATATTAATGTGTGCGTTTTAAGGAATAAGTAACTTAAGCATTTACAGATATCTGCTAAAGCGTCTATGTCTTCCTATTTATTATCTTAAACTATATTTATTATTGAGCCAATCATACCACATATTCCAGCATAAATAGTAATCTGATTTTTCCTTGTCTTTAAGGGTTCTTGTAAGTTTTTCCGCTTCTGCGCAATTTAGAATTTTCTGGATTATTGTTTGGTCTGGTGGAGTCAACTGAGTTTTCCAAAATTATGCATATTTTAGCCTTGCTGCTATAATTATGTGGTGAATTAAATACCATTTTTCCTTTTCTAGTATTTTTGGGTTCTTTCCGAGCAGGTATGTTTCTGGTCTCAGTTCAATATCTCATCCTGTGATCTCTTTCAGCCAGTTTTTAATTTTTTGCCAGAATTCTTTGGCTTCCGGACATATCCACCATAGGTGGTAGAAAGTACCCTCGCTATGTTCACACTTCCAGCATTTGGCTGAGGCACCCGGAATCATTTTCGTCAATCTGTTTGGCGAGAAATTCCACCTCTGTATCATTTTTGTTATGTTTTCTTTGAATGCTACTGACATTGTCGATTTAATATTTCTTCCCCAAATTTCTTGCCATTCTTCCATATCCAATTGATATCCCAAGTTCTAACTCCATGCTGCTATCGGGTCCTTCATAATTGTTTCTGAGTTCCTTTCCAAGAGAAATTTATAGCATCTAGACCGCATACCTTTTTTCTACCCCTCATAATATCTTGTCTAATTCTATTTGATTTAACTCTGCTCATGAGTTTGGACAGCCGGCTGTCCCTTCTTTCCTGCCCTCCCTCTAGCTCAGACCGAATTCTCGGCTGGGTTCAGCTCAGAGTCCTTCTACAATTCCACAGCCCCACTCAGGGCACCTGAGAACATCTGCCAGGGTGAGGGGGGCTCTTCTAGCAACTGCAGGGTGTCCTAAGATCCCATTGGGTTTTGCCAGTGATGCCTCCCGTAACAGCTGCCTCTGTCTTGCAGGTCATGCGAAGCCAAGGGTTGGGAATTCCTGGCCACCAAGGCCAAGGACATCAGCCTCAAAGACTTTGGGAACGAGCCTGAGCCTCTTGGGGGTCTTCACCATTTCAGCCACAACACTTGAACCCCATTGCCGGCTACAATGGGATTTACGGGAGGAGAAACCTGAAGCCTTCAGGACAGGAAGTACAGGTCCCAGGGATCAAGGAAGAGCCTCAACTGGTAATGGACTTTTACAAGCTTCTGATGGACATGAGGCTCATTAGCCACCTGCTGGGTCTGAAGCAGGAAAGCACCACCATTGGGCTCTGCTGCCGTCTACCTGGAGCTCCCGTGGAGCAGGTTGGCCAGATGAAGCCTCTCTGATTAGCCTCAGTAGGCGGCCACACTGGCCTGCAGGCACCTGTCATGTTCCACAGGGGACTCGTCCACCAGGGCAGTTCTGCCCTCCTCTTTCTCTTGTCAGTCTCGGCAGGGGGCTTTGTAACTTGATAGAGATGTGAAGGGAACATGACACACACACACACCCCTCTCTGTGAAGAGAGTTTGCATTTCCAAGCAGAGGTGAAACTTCTCTTTTGGAGGCATAGCCGATGAGGAGGGGCAGAAAGCAGGTTATGGGCAGGCTGCTCCTGACCCCCTCCAGGAAGGTCTGGACCTTCCTCAGAGAAGCAGCTAAGGAAGCAACCATGAAGCCTTTGGAGAGTTGGGAGCAATGAAGACAATGAGACCTCCCAGAGCAAAGGCTCACCTGCCTCCTCCTTCGCCTGGATGGATTTGGAGACTTTCTCTCTCGGATCTTTTTGCGGTCTGGGCTTGCTGTTCCTCCAATAAGTAACCAGGAAGCCCTTACCCCAAAAAGTATTTGCGAGGGATCACATCATCAGACAAGAAGGGCCAGGGGGCTTTGAGGTAGATCACCTGCCTCACAGGTCTCGGACGACAACGCTGGTGCAGGACGGAGCATGCTTCTCTAGAGCACGAGCTGCCCCCTAACACACACACCCCAGCTCCCCAAAGACAAGTGGCTCAAAAGAGGAGCCACCTTGTTGCAGGTGGGATGATGGACAGCTGCCCAGGTGAAAGTGGGGCTGCTGGGAAGGTGCACTGATGGTGGGGCTGCGGTTGGCTCTTGAGTCCCACTTGGCAGTTTCAATTTATACCATAATTCAAAAGTTGCAGGTAACTTGGGAATATATTTGACAGCAAGATGCGGCACACAGAAAGAGAATAATTATAATAAACTTAAACAACAGATTGGAACAGATATGGCGAAATGGGGAAATTTATAATTATCATTAATAGGGAGGATATCAACTATTAAGATGAATATACTGCCTAGAATCTTATATTTGTTCCAGACAATT
>JANHFM010008947.1:0-14221 GCA_032468115.1 Grayia smithii
AGGAAGGAAGGAAGGAAGGAAGGAAGGAAGGAAGGAAGGAAGGAAGGAAGGAAGGAAGGAAGGAAGGATTTCTGATGTTCTCTGCTTCCCACAAGGTAACTCAATGGAGAAGCCAGGAGGAAGTTGCAAGTCACTCTCATTCCCATTGCATTTTTGCTCATCCATAGTTATTCTGTTTCTCTGTTTAGGAAATATCTCTCAAAAGTTGACCAATGGGCACCCGTTGCTTATTACCTCAAAGAAATCCTATACTGAGACAGTTTCAAATGTTCTCTCAGATACTTTAATTCTCATTAATTAGATATAGCAAGTATCAAGCTACTATTATACCTTTTACTAAATATGGTTAATAATTATTACTGTGTTATATGTCTAACAAACAAAGGAGCAGAGAAAGAAACAAGTAACTAATATGTGTAGAATGTGTTTATGTCCACACTGAACATCCAAATTTCTGTTAAAAATTTAGGAGGAAAACTGAATGCAAATATGTCAATAAGAATGAACAAACCTGCCTATATTGTGACTCTTGAGGTTACAAAAGAAAAAAGTAGGGAGGAAAAATTATGCTGTGAAGATTTTAACTAGTACTTCCCAGAATCCAGAGACAGATTTGGCACCCATACAAATTAGCCTAGAGGCCAGGAAAGCTATATAAATTTAGATATCATTGTGTTGAACATATGGCTAGCTTGATAGAAACGTTTGCTTTGCAGATGTTGCCATTCATCTTCATCGGAACAACATATAAAGTCTCAAAGTGAGGGTTGCCTTAGTCAAAAATTCAAATATAATGTTGGAACTGAAAACTATTGTATTTTGTTTCTTAGAAAGTAATTATGTATTTGTACTCAGTTCAACTGGACTCCTAGGTATCTATGTTTGAGATAAGGGTCTTATTTGCTGTTTGAAAAGAGCAATGTTGTTATGAAAATTAATTCTTTGGAATAACTCACATCAGTTCATCATAATATAGTACTTATAGTACTTATACTTTGAGCTGCTACTACACATGCAACATAGTCACCAGTAGGTCATCCAGTCAATCATTCAGATATACTTACTAAAAAGACTAGTCATCAAAAACAACATATTTTAACATACATGATCCTCATATTCCCAATCTATATGAAACATTTATTTTCTATTTGTTATGTGTTAAATATTTTTCTCTTTTGTTTAGATGAGAAACATTCTTAAAATATTTTACAAAAATCCTAGCTTTAGAATTGTACAGATTAACAATAAAAAAAATGGACCAGATTTCATATCTCTATACTGTCAGGGTTCCAAGTAATAGACCCAAAGCAATCAAAACTCTGAGGCCTAGGGTTTCCTCAAGCCATTTTTGGGAGCATTTTCCGGGCTGCCATATACAGTACATCAAAATTTATGGCAATAGTTTTGAAACCCAAAACATTCAAGAAATCATTTGGAAGGCCAATATCAAAATTAAAACAAAAAATTGCACATATCTTAGCTCATATATGTATAACTACATTGAAAATTTAGTTTCTATAGCCTTTTTTTTTTGGCAGCTGTGAATATACTATATCCATATAATTTCAGTTAACCTACAAGCAAGGGATCATGAAAAATATTTTCAAATATCATAACAGAAATAGTGCCATATGGTACATTTACAAAAATAGAAGACATTGCAAATGTCTTATACGAAGGCCAGTTATATGCCCCAGCAAAGGTCTTTTATTTAAAACTTTCAGTGCTGGTCTATGAATGCAATAAAGATTGATTAGACCTTTGTATTTAGAACTTATGCATAGAACAGTCTATTGGAACTGCAACAATCAATTGTTTTACTTCCTTCTCTCATATTAAAGCTGTTCAGCTGAGAGTTTGTTACATAGGAAAAATTGGAATCATGTGCAAGTGTGAGGTCCTTATCTGTATAACAGGATAACAGAGTTAGAAGGGACCTTGGAAATCTTCCCGAACAGAGGTCCCCAACCCCTGGGCAGCAGACTGGCACTGTTCTGTGGGCTGCCAGAAACTGGGCCGTCCAAGCAAGTGAAGCTCCATCCACGCACACATGGGATCCAGGCAGCACATGAAAATACGCCCATCCTCCCCATACATGGAAAAACTGCCCTCCATGGAGCCAGTCCCTGGCACCCAAAAGGTTGGGGGCTGCTGTTCCAGAATATATTTCTGAGTATATATTATATACATATAATATAAGCTCTGTAAGTTGGTTTATTTATTTATTTATAAAAATTACAACTATTTTATCCTGTTGTTAGTTGATGCTGTGATGTATCTTGACATGGTCAATTAACATGGTCAATTAACTAATCAGTAAATTAATTAACTAGACATGACTGAAAAATGCTAGTCTTGTACTGATCTTAAAAGTGAAGATATGGCATTTGTATGAAACCTTTCCAACTCAGATGGAAGGATGTTTATTTAGTATTTATATGGGAGAAATTTCAGTAATACTGGCTGTATACCATGTAACATACTGTCTCCTGTCTTCTTTGCCTTATTCTACTAATCCTCACAAGATGGTAGTGCTTGTCACCTTTCCTGGCTCTCCTCTTCTTTCCTCACCCTCTCTGCTCTGCTTGAGTCATCATTACCCTTCAGTCCTGTAGTTTTCTCCTTGCTAATTTTGATCTGCCTGCTTAAAAGTTGGCAGATTAAAAACCAAAGTAGTAACTAACAATTATTTACTTATAACAGAATAATTGTTTTCTAAGTTTTAATAGGGTTTTTTGCTTCCTATTTATTTATCTGATTTATCCTAAAAGTAGCCTCATAAAGTTTAAAATATAAAAATTGAAAATGATGAAAACAAGGGAAGGAATTCCAAAATACTGATGGAAATCTTTTATAAGTGAATCCTATGAAATAATACATTTGGGACTTGGAATCTATGTTTGTTTTGCCTTTTTCTTTAGCATGTATTTGCCTGGCCAAAGAATTTTCACATTGATCTCACATTTACTGTGTGTTAAGGAGGTCAGTATTATTTATGGATGAATGCTTTGCATGAAGAATTCTCCTATAAAGCAAGGAATTGGACTAAATGAATTTAATTTAATTTATTTTAATGTAATCTAATTTTGTAAAGTAAATAGTTTTCTTACTTTGTTTAGAAAAAAAGGGTAGAATTTACCTCCATTCTCTCTTGCTTTACATCATCTATCTCATCATCTTCAAACAAGGCCAAGAGCTCCCCAGTCTGATCAATAGAAATAAGAAAGTCTTGAGCAGTTTTCTGACGTTTGTTAGTGCTGCTACTGAATTTGTCTGAAAGAGACCAGAGAAGGAAAATAGACAGCTGTTTTGATACAAAAAAAAGGGATTCAATGAAAGCTTCTAAACAAATGCTGAAATCGAGCCAGTTGAATGAAGACCATTTTAATTTAATTCTCTCTGCAACTACATACACCATGACTCTTGAATACTTATATTCAAGCTGAGGAGTATCACTGAACTTTGGATCTTTTAATATACTGAAGACACTCTGATAAGGTTGAATCTAAGGCTCCTTGAAAAAACAATCACTTCTATATGTTCATTTCAGTCAGAAAATATGGTCACGATCTTACTTTTGCCTGATTTCTCTGTCTTACCTGCACTGCTATGACTGCACATTCTTGATTTTTTTTTAAATTAGATGGGAAATCAGTGAAAGAAGAGGGAGAAATCAACATAAGTGACTCCTATCAATCTCATTTCCACTCATGGTAAATCAGTGTGGTATTCATAGGATACAATTGCTAGTGGAAGGCCACTGTGAGCGCAACCTGAAATATGTTATGTTTGGAAATGTTCTCTCTTTCTCTTGATTACCCATTCAATGCATCCAGTAAGCTTATATCCTATAACCTTTTCAATCACCAGATGCTTTTTGGTTGTTTGCTTTGTTTTCTTCCTGTCTTCTAATTATTAATATAAGGTCATTGTCTCATATAGTCCTCTTGCAAATCCATTTGCATTCACATTAAACAGTTGGATTTGAAAATAGATACCAGATATCTGGAAATCCCATAGAAGTAATTTTTAGGGGAAATGCAACCAAATTACAGTGATTACATATCTAGTAACTAATTAAAATGGAAAAAAAGTATTTACCAAACATTCATCTTAATTTTATATCAGTATTAAAGGATGGTTCTGACAATATTTTTTCTAATAAATTAATTAAATTATAGTTCAAATTAATTTGAAAATGTAAATTGTAAAATTAAAAAGGCTGTTAATCAGCACCAGTGCCTTAGTTAAACTTAATTGTTGATATTAACAGTTCTGGTTATCAAATGGTTGATGGACTAACATTCTGAACTTTTATAAATAATTGGAATGGAAAAGCACTAGCTTAAATGAAATTTCCCATGGAGTCCTATTTTTGAATGTCTAAAGCTAGCTAGAAGAGGAATATATTTCCATTTGGCACTGTAGAGATAGAGTACATGTTGAATATTCCCCATAGAAAGACAAGTTTTCTGGAAGCTTCATACCTTCAAGAAGATCATCTTCATCAATGCCTTTGACAACTTTAGATTTGTAATCTCGGAAAAACATGTATTTAAGTAATCTTCGAAGTTTTTTCTAGTTAAGAAAAAAATGGACATAGACACTGACTGCTAACATTAAAAGTTCAAGAAGAAATTTGAAGCATTGTAACCGCAATCTTAGATTATATATCCACATTTATATCCACAGATTAACAATACTTATTCTAACATAACGAAATGCAGAATTTAGCAAAAACTCAAATTGATGTTGAAGTTCCAAACATAAGTCTGACAATGCATATCAAATCAAGTGTATCTTTTGTGCAGATATATTTCAACACTAATTTTTCTTGTGTTCACTATACTTTTCAGTCATGTAAACCTTACTTTGCCAGTTCAATAAGCAGACCAAAAAAATAAAGTAAGTTTGAATCTAAATTCCTTTTTGTTACTTCAGTGTGTGAATAAACTTTTATAAGAATAGCATGCTGTAGTCAAGCACCTTTATTTTCATTTCTTAAATTTAGTGATAGCTGAATTTATCTCAGAACAAGACAAGGACTTGCAGGGTACTTTCAGATAGCTAGCTGTTCAGTATCATTTATTAATCATTCTATGGTTCCCTCCTACCTTTACATTTTTGCACATTGGTTCAAACTACTCTTTTTCCCTATAGTTTGAGTTCTCTCCTTATAGAAGACAATTTCAAATCAGCATGCTTCAGGACCATCTCACAAAAACTCTAGTATCCTGGTTTCTCCATGGAAGTGTTTCTAATGACAGGATATGAGTGTACATTTAGTGCAATTAAACAATGTATTAAAGATCTGGAAATCCAGCAAGATTGGGTTGCTCTTCCAAGAATGTTAATTTGAGCAGTTAAACTTCCCCTTTTAAGCAGAAAGATATTTATACCAAATAACCATCCCCAAATCCAAAGGGCATTAACCTTAGGGCGCTGCAATGCACTTCCCACAGTAGTTTTGGAGGGCCGATACAAAAAAATACCATATGAGCTGAGACTGTGCCCCTGTGGACAAGAGGCTATTGAAACTATAGCTCACATTCTCCCATACTGCATCTTTTATAAGGACCCACAGACTCAATTTATAATACCTCACCTAATAAATTATCCAAGAAATACTGATATTTTTTGACGTAAAACTACTGCAGATCAATATGTAGTAGTTTCTCTGAATATGCCAAATTTTGCTATGCTGTATGTAAAATTAGGCAAACTAACTGCTCACTGTTATTTCACTGCCAATCACAATATATTATTCTGTCTTTTATTTTTATTTATTTATTTATTTATTTATTTATTATTATATACTTTATTCATTAAACATGCAACTCAGTCAACTGAGTTTGACAATAATAATAATAATTATTATTTTAATGTTTTTATATCCTAGTCTAATGTTTTTATATCCTAGTCTCTGACTATAATAAAAATTGATTGATTCTTTTTCTTAATCATGAACTAATATTTCTGATCTGTTAATAATCAAGGGGACAAATGACACCCAGAGAACATTTCTTTCCCCTGATTTTGCATGTATTTTAGTGACAGGTCTTACAGAAAATTTCCCTTTAAAACTTTGGTTATAATGGTCTTGTATTTGCCTTAATAAACTCAGCTTCACTCATTTTAAACTACATGAATTGGAGTGCAGAAAGAGGGAAGGAGAGAGAAAGAGCATAAAGCAGTATTTAGGGAAAGTAATGTGTCAGAGGGTTTTTCCTATCCACATTTATACTTATCTGGCATCAGTGTTGTGTTGCTACAATATGTTCCCACAAAATCACCTCTTTGGAAAATTGACATTATTTTCATACCATCATAGAATCAAAGTGAGCTTAGCATTATCTAGTCCAATTCCCTATTCAGTGCACGATCCACTAGAATATTTCTGATGGATGACCATCCTAATATCATTCTGAAAACCTCCAGTAAAGGAGAACATGTGGATGTTCTAGTTGATACAGTCAGTTTCTCCTGTTTTCTAGCTTAGCCACAATATAACTCAAATGGAAAAATTTTCATTTTGCAATTTGCAAAACTTGAAGCATATATGCCTGAGGTAGAGCTGGGATGGGTGCTTTTCCATGAAGGAAACCTTTGACTCATTCTGTCTCCCACTGGCTGAACTCAGGGTTCTCTAGAAGTTTCACAGGAAATCCTATCAGTGAGGCTGATCATAATTTTTCTACAGTAGTCAATTTCTAAACAGTTTGACAATCCTTCTAAAATTCTGCACCAAATTCTTGGCATATCCCACTTCCCATTCTCTGAACTAAAAACATTACTCTGATTCCTTCTATACACAGACACAAAAACATACTTAGAACTATAATTTCAGCTACTGAGAAAAAAGGTTTACCCGTAAAAGTTTATGCCCACTGTTACAGCTTTCAGTGTGAATTTTGAAAGTTAAGCAATTTTTACTTTTTTACCAATATCTTTTAAGATTTTTCAACTCTACTTGCAATTATTTCTTCCTTCTAAAGTAAGTAGGAAAAATGACATTGCAAAACATAATTACAAACAGTTGGGAGCATATATTACAAATATAGGGTAGGATGAAATAACTATTTTTTCCTTTTTAGCATAGAGAGTAGGAGAAGGGGACTTTTGATATTGGAGGAGCTACTGTAACTTATTGGTATGATGTTGACTGAATTATAATTTTTGAAGTGTCACATTGGGTGACTAGAGAAAACACTAATTCATGGCTTAATTTATAGCATCAGTTAATTTAAAGTATTGTACCTTGTCTTTGCGCATCAAAAAAATAAGATCTTCTGCAGAGATTACTCTAGCACCTCTCATCTGAGATACTTCAGAGGCTTGTTGCAACTGTGAACAAAAAACCAAGATTAGAATTGATTATGGCAATGTGATATTTTGTAGAACTATACTTATTTAAAGTAGCCTTAGCAGTATAGAAAAAAACCCCCACAATGCAAATGTATGACACATTAAATTTAGAATTTAAGATAATTTTAAATACAAACTTTTCCCTCATGAGTTGGTTTAAGATTTTCATTTTGCTGAATTTATCTTGACAATTGCTATTCCAATCAAACTTTTCTAAATCAATCTGGAATATAAAGAAGGTTACGCCTGACAAACATCTGGAGGAGAATTTCAGAAAATTCCAGTGCTGTAGGCTAAGTTGAAAACAAGGCAAACCAACCTACGTACAGTAGGTCCTGCTGAGAAACGGACCCATGAAGTCATTAGGAGTTGAACTCAACTTGATGTATTACTTTTTATTGTAAAAAGACTTTATATATTACAGTATCTTACACGTGACATTTCCTATTTGAGGATAATATTCTATTTTTCATATTAAAGGCTCAAACCCAAATGTAACATGATGCTATATTATCTATAAATGCAATTCCGTTTATATACTTCCATTCCAGGCTAACTCTCTTAATCTCCTAATATCTATCCTTTTAAAACTTGTTGTATTGCCTGAATGTTAGGATAGGGATAGAACCATTACTATGTTGGATCCTTGGTTTTTTTTCTCAAATCCTTTTTCACTGAGCCAAAAACCTGCTGGACCAGCGTGTGTGTATGTGTGTGTGTGTGTGTGTTATTTATTTATATAAAAAATATAATATCCTTCTGATATTTAGTATGTATTCACTCTGCTAAACACAAACTTTTCAGTACTATACTCATTCCAACAATGTATCAATGAAATTAGATCACTAAAAGAAATTAGAAAAGTATGTTGACTCTGAGATGAAAACTTGCAAAACTTGTGAAGTACTTTTTTTTTTTTAAATTCCATTTATACCCCGCCCTTCTCCGGAGACTCAGGGCGGCTTACAACTTTTTTGAGCATAACTTAATGTGCTCAGCAAATCAATTTTTTATAATTTTTACAATTCCAACTACTGGTTCTGTTTAAAATCTTGCACCAATGTACACTGGATGATGATTATGACGACGATAGCAACAGCAACTATATGTATGTTGTGCCAGTTTCTAATTTGTTTCTATCCCACAGGGCCTAAAATGATGCCTGCCTATTATATTCTTTTTTTTATTAGTTATTTTAATTTTCTTTTTTTGGTTAGCAAGAATAGGTGATATGACAAGCATCAAACAACTTAGTGATGGCTGATGTTGATCATTAGTGGGGAAAAGTCAACTGTTATAAACTGGCAATTCTTCACCATAATCCTTCCATGGTAAGAATGCTCTGGCTCTTCTTATTCACTTATCTTTCAATAGAAGATGACTTCATTACAGATTTTAATATTCCATTTCAAACATCTATGAATAGATTAGAAAACGGTCAATAGAAGCCATAAGTAATAGCTCTGGTTTATACTAAGATCTTGCACTAACCTACTATGATCAAAGGATACAAAACCAATAGAGTCATCATGGATATAGATTCTTGGTACCCAGAATAAGATTTGAAATTTCCTTGGGATTTAAGACACATATCAAAAACTGGTGTTTATAGGATCTATGCAAAACAGTAAGCACTGAAAAATGTTACACACATTCTGCTGCTAAACTAAGGTTCTGCAGCTCTTTATATTTTACTTCTAGGTTTCCCAATGCATGAATTTTGTGGTAATTTCTACAGTGACATTTATTTTCCTAGTTCTTCCATCTTTTTCCTGTTTACTTAAATGAACTTTGCCTGGTTATGAAGAAGTCCATATTGACATAACTCTAGCTAGCAACTGTATACTTTTTTGTCTGTATTCTTAGAAATAGATCATAATGACACCATTGGACTTTTTAACATTCTATCAAAATAAAATTATTTGTAGAAGTACAGAAAATATAACTTTTTAAAGAAATAATTAATGCTCAAGACTACTGCATATACAGAACAATATATAAACATATATTTCATGGAAGCCCTGGAATGTGATAGATGCAAGCCAAAAAATTAGATACTAAGTAGAAAAATGTCTTATATTGTTTTTTTATTTGAAATATAAGATAATAAAGCCTAACATTTATAAATATACACATACACATACACCTGAGAACAGATGGAAGAAATTTTAACTTTCATATGCCATATTAGCAATAATTTTACTCTGTAATATTGGCTGAAGAAGTATATTATTAATGTGAGTTTTAATGTTGCTGTTGCTATAATTTGAAATAGGACTATTCAGCAGTTAAAACAGTAGCTGTTTCTAATATGTAGGGGGGAGGTCGTTTTTACTTTTGGCAAGTGTTCAGCAGGAAAAAGATTTCGTCAATAAATCATAATACTGGACTGCTTTTCCCCCCCTCTCTAATCACATGCACACAAAATGTGAACTGTATCTGGTAGGCACAACACAAAACATACTGCTTTAAAAAGCTTTACGTTTTTTCTTTGAAATGCTCAGGAGGGCTTTTGCAGCTACAAAGAGGAGAGAATTTTTAGGAATTCAGAAGTCACAGTAACATAATCTGACTTAAAACTGAACTGGAAAATATAAGAATGTGAAAAATGATAGTTCTATTTTTTTGGCAGAGGAAAGTAGCTTCTTATTCTGATTAGTTTAAGGAGACACAAGGTACTTATGTTTCCAGCATAAAATACAGAAAAGCTGGGTAACATTATAATACAAAGAACGGGATGAATACCTCATTGGTGTAATTTGGATGAACTCAGTGGACTTATATCAAGCATGCATTTACTCAATATATTTAATAACTGCTTAGAAAATTGTTGTTAGTGTGCCGTTAATACAATACATCTTTTTCAAATTTTGTATGGACCTGGAGAATTCTTTTGAACAAAACAGCTAATGTTATGTCAGCATCTGTTGAATAGAAAGCAAAAAAAATAATAATACAATAGAGCCACAACCCAGTAGTAACCTAAGTTAACGGTTGAATACTACTTCAAGATAACATGATTATATCCAAGTATACTAACCAATTCCATTAAAATAAATAAAAAACAGCAGTTTAAATGATCTGAAGACACTTAAGATAGTCCTAGATATGAGAAAGAAACAAAATGCACTACAATCGGCATAATATCTACCTGATGAAAATGACTGATGATGCTTTTAAATCAATAAAGGTAACTCAGAGAATCTCATGCAGATGGCTAATATGTACTAATAGTGAAAAATGAAATACTGCTCAAGGATCAATTATTCCTTCTTGAAGTCTATTTGCTTCTCTTCCAGGATATTGTTCTATACCAGTCGGTCCAAAAGATTAGATGATTTCTCACAGATTTTCTGAGAAATAGGAAACTAACAGAGCACTCTTATTTGCAATCTTTTTCCAGCATAGTTGGAAGAGCAGGATGTAACCTCATTTTCTTGCATAGGAAAGAAGATCGTTCTTAGTTTTGAAATGTTTCAGACCAACCTACCTCCCAAAATTAAGCAAACACATATCAGGTTTTTTAATGATGAAAACGCATAGCATACAGAACAAAGTACTTACTGTTACAAACACAAAAGCTGAAAATTTGTCTGTATTGTCAGATATAAAAAGACTTCAGAGCAGCATTTCTGAACCTCAACAACTTTTAATAACTTTAGCTCTCAAAATTCCCCAGTCTGCATGTGTCAGACCTGCCCAAGCCTGATCCCTTAGGGGAGAAAAACTCTCGACTCCATTTGGTTGAAGTGAAAGATACCTTTACTAAGAGATGCTCATTGCAGTAGAGTCAAGTGGAATCTAAAGTTCTTGTGCATCATTACAAAACCCTGTGGTTCTCCCAGCACTCCCCCCCATGGTCCATCTGGCATCAACGAGATGTTTTGGGAAGCACTGAGGTGTTTAGATTGGTGAAATGCCATTCTTAGCCTTGAAGCTGCCAGGCACGAACTGGATTCCAAAACACTCTGTTCTTCCTCAACTGTCAATCCCCCCTTTCAATTTTCCACCATAGAGGTATAGTTTTATTGCCCATTTGTTCCTCCCTCCCTTACCCAGTTTGATTGCAGGACACCAGCAAGGCACGAAGCCGAAGGTGATGGATCTGACAGAATGTTAAAGTCTAAACATATTAAAGTTGCTGAGGGTTGAAAAACATTACTTTAGAATGTAACTCAAAGTTATATGCATATTGGTCTGTATATCACTAAACAAATATATAGCTCAATGAAAGAACTCCAACTGAAAAAAAAACTATGGTATTAGGAAATGGAAGAGTTTCATCTGCTTTCTGGATGAAAATAATCTTTTCTAATTACAATATAGTCCAAAATAGTTTTAAAAATAAGGAAACAAACTACCTGAATATATCTTTATTATGTTTGCTTAGAACATAAAAATAAATCCAAGACCTCATTATGTCTAAATTTTGAAATGTTTGTCAAAATTAATAAAATTATGAACAATATCTGCACTATATCATTTTGACCAACAACTACTTGTGGATTTTTTTCCTATTTTATATGTAAGAAAGAAAACACAAGCCATCCTAAAACTTCAAAGACATGATTGGAGCATAACATTTCAAGCTCTAATCGAAATCATAATATTTTTAGTTCAATCCAATTATATTCATCCAATAACACCAATGGCAAAATGGATTCTCTTTCCAGCACTCCAAAATTGCTCCAGAGTAAGAGTATGCAAAACATTTTAACATTATATCAGCAGTTTGGATTGCTTGAAGTACTTTTACTATTTACTATTTTTCTGAGCAAAAAAACATTATTATGGTTTGGAGTTTTCTGACTGATACTGTTGGATTGTTGATTTGTGGCATGTGATTGGGTGGCCTATTTATAATCTTCGTCCAGACTAGGTTGTCCAAACAGCCAGCGAAGGCCATGCTGCTGTTGGCTAAGACAGGATGGGCAAATAGAAGAGAGGAACACTGAAGGAAAAGCAGAAGTGAAGTTAACGGCCAGACAGTAGAAGCTTGTTTGCACTTAAACATCTACCAGGCCAAATATTTATGCATATTTATAGATTTCCATCCTGCTGAAAGAAAATGTGGTTTACAGCAGCTTACTTACATGAATAAAACAAAAAATGTTGAAAAAAATATTTTTTATGTTTTAGCCTACTGTAATGTATTTGATCACATCCCTTTTCTTGTATTATTTTATTTCTGTTGGTATATTCTATTTATTTCACAATAAAATCTTTAATTAAAATTCAAATTAAAACACCATAGAATAAAATCCAAGTCAGGAGCAAAGCTATGTAGGGCTTTGTAGGTTAAAGTTAGCTCTTTAAATTGGACTCAGAAACTGGAAATCAAAACAATTCCAGCAATAGAGGCATAATATTCTTCCTCCCTCCAGACCCTGGCTCTATTGTGGCCTATCCACTCTATTCTATTCTGGAGCCCTCCGATCCCTGAGACCTCCATGCTCTGATGTTATCTTTTCCCCTGAAATACTTTGGCTACACGATCTCATCATCTCATCGTTTCGCTATACCGTCTGCCTCTCTTACATCTGCTGTGACTCTGGAGATTTTTAGGGTCTGGAGACGATGTCTGAGAGTCTCAGAATATGACTCTGCTCCACCGTCGAGGAATGGACTACCATCTTCGTGGTCCTTTATCATCTGGACCGGTCATCGTGAGAGGACGACCATGAAGCTCTATTCCCTGACGGTGCGACTGCAGCTACTAGACTTTTTCTACACCACCGTGAGAGGGTGGTGAAGATCCAGCTTTGTATAACTCTAGGACTCCTTCTTCATCCAGTGACTTTCCATCTTTATGCCCAAAGGCTGCTCTACTATCCCTTGTGGCTGGCCTCGCAATGTATATAACTGCTGAACTCCTTGCCCTTTGAGATGTCCCCCTCTTGCAGGTTTGGCCCTCCCAACTACTGAGGGCCCCCCTTGATGATGGGTCTTGGGACCCCGAGAGGTGGTATGCAAAGAAGCGGGGACTTTGGGTTTTTTTAGATAGATCTTTTGCTAAAATTCTTATGGGATCGGGGAGGAGGGAGGGGAGGGTAAATTGCAATAGAGGACAAGGGGGGGTCATTCCATTTCTGTGGTGGTTGGGAGGGGCAGGAGCAGTGGGAGGGCCACAGGATATAATGGAAACACGACCTCGATGTATTCAGGCGGTGCCATGTTCCTGCCCTCTAAACTCACCCTGCTCCCCTGGGGGTTTGGGAGTGCGGAACCCAGGACTCAGGCTGGTGTATCTGAATGCCACGTCTGTGGTTAACAAGGCTCTCCTCATCCGAGATCTTATTGACGAGGAGGCCGCGGACCTGGCCTGCATTACAGAGACCTGGTTGGGGCCAGCGGGAGGTCTCCCTCTCTCAGATTTATGCCCGCCAGGTTTCTGTGTGCTGCACCAGTCTCAATTCCAGGGAAGGGGCGGGGGTATGGCAGTAGTTATTAGGGAAAGTCTTAGTCCTAGGGAGGTCACTGTCCCTCAGATAGGCAAGTGTGAGTCCCTACTGTTGAAATGGGATCCTGGAGTTCAGACAGGCCTGTTGATTACGTACCTATCTCCCAGCTGCGTGTCTTCAGTCCTGCCCGCACTACTCGATGTCTTGCCTGAGCTGGCGGTTGAGCTCCCCAACCTTATGGTTGTGGGAGATTTCAACCTGCCTTCGCTGGGCGAGACATCGGAGGTAGTCCGGGAGTTCATGGCCTCCATGAAGGCCATGGACCTGACTCAGATTGTACAGGGCCCAACTCACAATGGTGGAAACACACTCGACCTTATATTTCTCTCTGGGCAGTGGATAAGTGATCGGGGTAGGGGGCAGCTTACCATCCACCCCCTGTCATGGACCGACCA
>JANHFM010008947.1:14321-35373 GCA_032468115.1 Grayia smithii
TTACCTATAAAGCCCTACATGGCATTGGCCCAGGGTACTTGCAGGACCACCTTCTGCCATCATCCCACCGCCCTGTGTGCTCACATAGGGCTGCTCTCCTCAGGGTCCCATTGGCCAGACAATGTCGGCTGGTGGTACCCAGGGCGAGGGCGTTCTCTGTGGGCGCACCGACCCTCTGGAATGAACTTCCCACTGACCTCCGGTCTGTTTCTGACCTCCGTTTCTTCCGACGTGATCTAAAGACATGGCTTTTCAATCAAACAGGTTGACGTGATGGGGTTTTAATCTGACTGTTTTAAATTGTTTTAAATTTAATTTAAATTGGTTTTATTGGCTTTTAATCAATTATTTATGCATTTATTGTAGAATATTTTTCTCACTTTTAATCTTATTTATTGTTGTCTATTTTTAAATTCTTATGAGCCGCCCCGAGTCCTGCGGGAGAAGGGCGTCATATAAATGCAATAAATAAATAAATAAATAAATAAATAAATAAATAAATAAATAATATGTTTCTACCAGTTCTCAGCTGTCCGTATGTGGGTGGGATTCTATATATTCTATCAACTACAATTTCTAAATAGCCTTCAAAAGCAATCTCATGTAAGTTACAAACAGGCTTTTGTAAAAGGAACAAGTCATAGACTTCCAATGTTTTTGATGTACCCAATCAGTGCTTTTCTTTCATATTTTTCTCCAGCCTCCTAGAGAAACTATCTTTTGGCTAGAAGAAACTATGTTCAATAGCTAAAATTTGTATCAGTCGGTTTACATCTGACAATGTGAGACCTAATTTTCAAGTAGTAGTCAAGTAAGTACTTGTTCATACAGTTGGATAGATACAATTAGAGTTTATTGTATGTAAGTAGACACTTGGGTATGCTGTTTGTGTTTTAGGATGGTTTATTTGGGGGAAGACAACATAAACTTGTATGTCTGCTTGTACTATTGTGCTTTGCAAACAAATATTGCTAATGTTACTAAGGTTGAGTACATGCAAAAATGTTAATATAGATATTAACTTGTTGTTGGGTAGGTTGGGCTTTGGTGCATGTACTTTGGGCATGACTTATTTTTATCTTGTTACCCTTATGTTATACTCTTTTTTTCTTATTCTTTTTGCAGCTAGGCATAAAACATTAGCAAGGAATAATTCAGTTGCTTTGATTTGTTTTGCCTTGTAGGCAGGTTAAACAAAAAACACACTTGATCTTGCTAACTAGTTTGAGTAGCTATCTCTACAGATAAATTGGAAATATTTTTTAAAATAAAAACATCATAGGAATATAAAGAAAGAATACGACCATCTGTTTTGTTTTTCAGAGACCACTGTCCATGTGGAGAATAATAAAATGACTTTGAGATGGAGATAGGCAAATACTTTAGCCAGGTAAAATGAGCTAAAGCGCTTTTTAAGTTCAGAATGTTCAGAAAACATTCTGAAACAGCTCAGAGGGTGATCTTCCTAGTTCACTGAATCTGTAGCTATAGATACAGCACAATCAGATTTGCAAAATTCCGTTATTGTAGACAATCTTAATAAAAGTACTCTTAATCTTTAAAATAACAGGTTAATTGATACAATCAGCAAATTCTACGAAGGCACCTATAGTGGAAATATCAGGATTGTCTGGAAAAACAAAACTTATTTCCAGAGGAGCAAGTTGGCTTTAGAAAAGGCTGATTCAGCTAGTTTTCCTTCACGTTGTTGAAAAATACTCCCCCTGCAACATAGCCTTCCTTTACACTATTATCATAAACTTCAAAGTAACATTTGATTCCATACCCTGAACTAAATTTTATAAAATTTAGTTTTATAAAACTAAAAAACTAAATTTTAATTTTTACAAAAAACTGGAGGCCTCCCCAACTGACCAATATCTACTTCATTTAATACTATGCTATTTGAAGGAACTTCACTCAAAGTAAGATGGCCTTCTCAGGGCCCTCTCACCAGTACAACTATAACTGAGAAAGGCATTAAGCAGAGCATCAACCCATCTAATGCTCATACCCCTCTTTTTAAATTTTTTTAGACTTGTTTTTTATATGTACTTTCTATTTTAATACACTTATACAACTTTTTCCAATTTTTGTATGGTGCATCTTTTATGCTTTTTAATTGACCATATCCCACATTCATTATGGTCTATGACCATAATAAAGATATGATAGTAGCCTATGTAGATACACTTGCGTGAACAAAAATCTTCTTTCTGCAGCTCCTTGTGCTGCTTCTCTTACTGAAATGTAGAAATATCTTCTTGCTACTGAAGCTGCCAATTACTCACCAATACCTGGAGCAGAGTGACTTTACGTGTGTGATTTTAGAAATAATTCTATTATTAGAAATAATATGTTGTTAGATATTTTAACATCTCAAATTTAAATATATATGTTAGAAAATGTTAGATTATAGATGTTAGAAATAATATTATAAGCAAACAATTGGGTTATTTGTCCCATCCCTGTGTTTATTTAGGTCTGAATAAGCCTATAATTGTCCTACAAAATGCTATTAACATACCCCAAACTGAGAAGTGGGAAATGAAAGCCAAGCATGGCATGGTGCCTCAGCATTCAAACTTGCGCATTTCCCCACCAACTTTTAATAGAGGCTGAAGCCTCTATTAAACAGTTCTCTAAGGAACAACAATTCTAGCTACTCATACTTAAAATAATTTTAATAGGACATTTCCAACAGGTTAAATTAGGAACAGTTATTTATAAAGTTATTTATAAACTACAATAAAGTCCCCATGGTCCAACCTACATAAACAGGAACCTTCAGTGTCAAAAGGACATATTAGTAGAAGATTTCAATGTGACACACCAAACATTTCTAAACAGAAGAAATGCATCTTCGACAACCATTCTAATATATGTACAAAGAGCAGAGATTAAATAAGGAAACTGCCAGAGTTTGGCCTTAGATGTGTTTAAAGGAACTGTAGATATTATTTCCTGAAATCATATTTAAGGTACCTGAAACAATCAATGATATAACCTTTGCCTTGTTTTCTGATATTAGAGAATATTTTTGAAGTGCGTACACAGGACAAAATTTGCATTATTCCGAGACAGTCAGTAAATGTCTTTCTGATGGCTACAATTCATGCTAGATGACAATTACAAGCTATATTATATAAGCTTATGAAAACACTTCATTTGTTAGTGTAGAGAGTAGCATTTATTATTCAAAACACCATGCTACAATTGCTTATATAAGGAAACTACATTTTGCCTTACCAAATTAAATGCAAAAAAGATAAACTATTTGCTTTCCTGATAGTGATGGCCTTGTCCTTTCAGAAAGCAGATAGTGGCATATTTCCAATAGCAGTAGTAATGTGTGAGATTTATTTCTGATTTCTAATTATTGAAAATATAAAACCTTGGACAAACTAGATAAAATACAACTTGGATTAAAACTTGCAGTCTTTATGAATATAATACAAAGAAGTTTGACAAGATGGAGACTTTCTAAATGAGAGCCAGAAGCTCATTTTATTGTTTCAGGCAACTTTTAAAAAAGTTTATGTATCGAAAGTTGCTTTTAGACACCTAGAAAACAAATCCTTAGTTCTGAGCATGGTGCAGCATCGAATATGTGGATGAACCATATCAAAAAATCCCATGTTGAAAATGTGCATGTATGAAGATTTGGCACAACCAAACATTCTGGAAAAGTAAAGTTAAAAAAAACTGCTAACAGCACAGCTGTAGGGCTGTGAAATATTTCATTTTTTAAAAAAGAAAATGCAGTTAAACTGATGAATATATTTTGTAAGCATACATGGAAGCACACTGTATTGGCCATAAGATTAATTTATATTTCTACATATATATAAAAGGAGTAGCACTAAAGAATACTCAAACTGTTTAAGAATTGCACTTTTCTCATGCTAGGAAGATAATGTACAAGATTTTGCAGTAGGTGGAGCAAAGGGTCATGACTTGAGCTTTCTCACAGAAACATGGCTACTGTTGGAGCAATAATGGAAGAAGGACTCTTTATTTGGTTTAGGCTGGTAGGCCACTTATAAGCTTTGGAGATGAGAACCTATGCTGTTTTCATCGCATGGCATAACTACTGCAGCATGTTCCATGTGGACTGCATTGGAAGACACCTCAAGCTATTAATTGGCATAGGATGCAGAGCCCAGTATCCTACCAAGATAACGTCTATTATATAATCATTGTACTGATGTCAGTAAACCTCAGGATCCAATTCAAAGTATTGGCTACCATTACTAAATTATACTAGAGCACCAGATAAACATCAGGTATCACCTAATCCAAATAGAATATAGAAGAATAAGATTGGAGGTCTAGTCCAACCTCCTGCTCAAGCACGAGAACTTAAATTATTCCAGCCAAATAGCTGTCTTCTTGAAAACCTCCAGTGATGGAGCACCCACAACTTCCATAGTTAAACTTGATTCTTCCTGCTTTGTAAGAGCATCAAGGAAAGGTTGCACAAAGTCCAGTCCTTGCCTGAGATAGAATGGGCATTTGCATATCATAGAAAGCAGGCCTAATCAGTAGTTGCCTCAATAATGTGGAACATGCTGATGGTTGAGATATGGCTAATCCCTTCAGCCTAGGCATTCTGCAGAGCTCCTAAATTCCTCCTTTCTAAAGCAGAAATTGATTTTGAATTGATGGTGATTAGGTAATTGTTTTAATTATATTATGGTTCAAGTCAGGTAAGTTCACCTTTAAGGATTTCTTTTTTATTGTTACCTAGAGTTGATTAATGCAGTATAAAAAGGTTTTTAAAAAAGCACTTTTCCCCATGAATGCATGTATCATCCATACAAACACACACATTCAATATCACCCATTGTTTGAAATTGATTATCACAATTAAAAAATGTTTTAAACTTATAGCACAGAATGAATACTAAAATTGCATTGTAGTACTGGAGCATTGTACCATTGACACAAAGATTTTTTTATTCTACTTTTTATCTAAGAATGCTGCCTTTAAATGAACAGAACAGAGTATTGTGAAAAACACAGCCAAATGAGATACAACTGGATGAAAATAAAGCTGAAATGTTTATATGAAAGATTAGCAATGTCCTTGGCCATTTGCCTTACGTGGCATTCATAAGCAAAATATGATTTTTCTCAGAGAACATTTACTACAAACAACACTGTTAATCATTTTGAAAACATTTTCTGAATTTCAAAATATTTCCCTAGAGAATCTTATTTGTCACGTTTTGTTTTCAATAGACACATTTAAGAGATAATGGTATGTTTGTAGGTTTTGAGGTAGACTTTCGTACTTGAAATACTAATAAAATAATATTTATTAACCCATATACCCTAAATTCAGATTGCACAAATCTAAGCCAGTGTAAGAAAACTGTCACTAAATTCTACTGTGCTTCAAGAGGCATTTTTACAAAGTCAGCTTATTGCTCCCAACAATCTGGGTCCTCAGTTTACCTACCTCGAAAGGATGGAAGGCTGAGTCAACCCTGAGCCTGGTGACATTCGAACTTGCACTAATTGCAGGTAGATGGAGCTAAGTAGAAACACTTAGCAGTGCACTAGCTAAGTACACCACCGAGTAATGCTGTTGGCACACCAGTTTTCAATGCAACATAAAACTGACATCAGCAATTAGCATTAATTATTAATTGTATTAAATAAAACAACAGAACCATAAATAATATCAATATAAGCATAATCAACCATGTATTTAAAATATGAAATATTTAATAAATTTGCATGAATGTACATATATAAACACCATTCTTCAGATTTTCAATTAAAAACAATGATAGGTAGTGGAACTAGGAAGAAATCCTGGAAAACGGCTGCTTAACTAAATTTGGCTTTAGGTATGAATCATGTCATGGGAGCCTATTCATATTTAATTAGAAATGGCAATTTGATGGAGGGGATTTCAAAGCAAATGAACCACAAACAAATATTTAAATATGTGACAGTTCAGTGTAACTTCTTCATACAAGCCTTTATGATGACTATGTCATACAAAATGTTACCATCAGTGACTGCACATTTCTTTGACATGTCTACGCTATTGAATTTAATACATCTTTCATGTTAATTTTTAAAAAGAATATGATTTTGTTTCAATGTTTACATTTTCTGGGGCCACTAAAATGTGCTTTCTGAAGCACACTGCACAAATAAATCACCAATTATTTCTTACAGGCATGAATATATATATATTGATATATATTGATATCAGCAATACTAAATTCCACTGCCAAATTAGTAAAGTGTTACATTTAGTTCAGCTTTAAATAAACAATATACTAATTTTAATAAGTCAGCAAAGATTTATTTTAGTTCTAGTTCAGACATATAGTCATGAACAAGGTAATTCAATACTCATTGTAAGAAAAAACTATGAATATTGTTTTACAGCTGGTTTTAATCAGCTCCCTTTGTTTAACATTAGAAACTAACCTCTAAAAGATATATACAAGCTGCACATCCTACAGGTAATAGTATCCAGATGGGATGCTCTTACTGAACATCATGCTCAATATCATAAAGAATATACTGTGAAATAAGCACCTTGGCATAGACCTTGATGTTAACTTCTACTGTGCTTCCCTTAGTCCTTATCCTTGATGAAACTTGGAGGAATTCCTCAGGTAGACCAAAGAAGTTTCAGATCAAGATTTATGCAATCTATCTATAATAGAAAATATTAGCTTACTAATAATAGTTTTCATTTTTTAGCAGAACTATTAGATTTTTAGCACTTTTGCTGCAATGTAAACCAAATTATCAAAGATGCACATCTTAACTTACCAGCTTGATATAAGTTAGGGAAGTAATGGTTAACCTTTTTGGCACCGGGTGCCGAAACTTAGAGTGTGCATGCATGTGCATGCACCCATGCCGGAGCACTGGAAACCGGAAGAGAGCAGCTGACTGGTACACATGTGCGCCATTGCCAGCTGCTCTTCTGGGTTCCAGCGCACATGCACACGCTGGAACTCAGAAGAGAGCAGCTGCCGGCGCAGCTGCATGAACACAACGGAACCCGGAAAATCAGCTGGCGATGGTGTATGTGCCCACAGAGAGGGCTCTGCGTGCCACCTGTGGCATGTGTGCCATAGGTTCGCCATCACGGAGTTAGGGTTTAACCAAATGAAATGAGTTAAGATTTTTTTGACTATTCTGAGATTTAAAAGAAAAGTTTGGTCCTGTTGGTCTTACAAGATTGTAACTTGCAAGGGCAGAGAAGGCTCTCTTCCTAGGTTCCTGCCAGTCAAAAGACTTTAACTCACAGGGTCCATAACATATGTTCTGCCACTGTATTTTTCATAATTGGGCTGACAGTCTCTCATATAGGCTTCCCTCACAGCAGCAGGCCACATCTGATCCCAACCTGTGTTGTGCATTATTCTTAGTTTCACTTCTCCCTTTTGACCTTATTATTGATCTGGCACACTTCTGCCAGCATGACTCTAGCACAAAGTCACTAAAACTACTGAGAATATTCCCATCATGTTGATGTGATATTTCCTGGAAGGTATGTTCCTTAAAATAAAGAAACATCCAAACTTTTTTGCTATCATTCTTACATTGCATTGAAATCATTAGAAAATGTGCTTTCCCCAATATTTTTAATCATGAATGCATGATACTATAAATGCTGGAATAGGAGTGAAAAGAGGAGAAAATAAATCTTATTTGTACAAACTCCAAGAATTGTACTTTAAAATACAAGTTAATCTGGGCTATTTGCAGATTCCTGTGATTCTTTCCATGTGCATAGCAGCCCAGGCAAAAGAAGTAGGGATAAACTGCATAAATGTTCTGTTTTCTATTTCTCTTCAATTGAGGACCAAAGCACTAGACTGGATATGTTTAGAAACTGAATGATTCATTTGAGCTTGGCAGAGAGGGAAGGGGAAGAGTAGCTACCAATATGGGAACAGTCTGCCCCAAAGCCACAGTATTGCCAAAGGCACACAGGCACCCACAGCAAGAAAAAAAGCTGGCTCATTTCTTAAACTGAAACATCATTTAATCAAACAAGTCCACAACCAATGAGTACTATCAAAGTGCCTATATTTCTACATCACTGCCTATAAAATGGATAAGAATTAAGATATGTTTTTAGTCAGATGATGGTCATAGTAGGCAATGAATTAGATTATTTGTACAAGAACACACAGGATTAAATCATCCCTGAAAAAAAGTTTGTGAACTCAAAGACTTTATGGACACTTTTAGATGACACTCCAGGGTATATTTCTTTACCAGTTATATTTGAATTGTTGCTGGTATCTATTCTTTAAAAATTAGCATCCAGTCTCCTTTATACATATTCTGATAATTTCCTATATATGGAGCTAATGTACTTAAAACAACAACAACAAAGATCATTAGGAAACTGGCAGGATTTGTTTGTGAAGTGTTGAGAGTCATAAGGATAGAAGTGGATACAATTGCAAATAAATAAATAAAATCGTGGTTAGTTACAGATAGTTACAAATAAATCTTAAAGAAGAATTCACTCAGAATTTCCTTGAGAATACCTTTACTTATACTAAGAATACAATCGGCCAAAAGTTTAGGAAAGTCACTTCTCTCCACTCCATTCCAGAGATGAGGACAGGGATCACTGCCTAATGACTGTTTTTCTCATGCCTATACTTCAGACTTCCCACTGAAATGCAAATCTAAGTTTCATAAAACCCATTGTCATACCTACTTTCTCTTTTCCTTTGTATAAGTACAAAGTACTTTCTAATTTGTGAGTAGAATACAATAGTTAAAACTAAATATTCCTTTTTTTAAAAGACATTTGAAAAGAAAACAATACTGTACTTTATGCTTTCAGTAACAGGGGCTGCATCTCTCAACATAAACTATTTCAGGATTTTTCCCTCCACACAGCATTTTCCCCCCTTGGTTTCCCTATGTCCAAAATATGACATTAAAGAAATGTCAGATTTAGAAAAAAAAATATCTAACAAGTTAGAGATGATATCAAAAGTAGACTTGCAACTGACAGAGCATGAGAATGAGTTATAGAAGGAAATTTCATTGGACCTACAAAAAAAAAAACTTGGCTGAGGTCTTAAAATTTAGAAAGGAAATATAAATGACAAACCTGGAGAATGACCTGGATAACTTTTTCCTACTGGATTTATAAAAGAAGCTTGCTAAAACCTTGAAGATCTTGATGTAATGGGACAAAAAAAAGAAATGAAGAAGAATCAAATACTCTGACTATATCAGAATTAAAGATTAAGACTGTTAGAAGTAAAAGGAAGAAGTATAAAGTTGGTATATGTGATCAACATTTAAAAAAGAGAGATATATTACTTCTGGCTGCTGACACCAGGACTGAAAAGATGTTTTATGGATGTGTTTATAGATAAGAGATGGGATGGAGATAAATGTTTGTAACTTTAGAGAGAGTGAAGATTACTAAATTTGTTAATACTTGTTGAGATGAATGTTTGAAGTAACTTCTTTATATATTTCTTTTCTCTTGCTTCTCTTTTTCTTTTTCCTTGGTCTTTTTACTTCTATTTTCTTTTCTTTCTGTAAGTTTAGTTTGCATTAAATTCTATATTATAATTAAAATTCTTAATACAATTATGTATAGATAGATAGTAATTGTGTTTACTTCTTCTTACCTAACCTCCAGGTACCCCGATTATACCATCTGACTTACTTCTGAACCCCCTTTTTTAGATCTGCATAAAAACTCTTATTGCTAACAGGAATGCAATGTAGACTAGCAAATCATTTTGATTATTTGTGATAGAAATGTTTTAAGGAGGGCATTGTCTTGCCAGAAACTCATTAATAATATGAAATGGATTACATTTCCAGATATCTCTTTACACTGGTCTACTTCTAAGTAGATGGATAAATAATTGGGCTAAGTATTAGAATGCACAGAAAGAGTGAACACTAGGTGTCAGTGTAAGAAATGAGGGGGGGAAAAACCCTGTTGCTTCCAATCAGGTGGATAAGCTAAAAAACCAGAACCAGCTGTGACCACATTTACTTGTAACTGCATAATATTGTTAACAAGCCAACCTTCCTTAGAAAACTGATTCCCAAACCATCAGGTTCACTTGAAATCAGATAAGTATTAGAAGCCGCAATGATTTCTCTCTATTAAATGCCACTGAAGTGGTTGTTAAAATAAAGCAAAATACCTTATAACATTAGGCATTAATTTATTCCATCAATACTTGTCAAGGATGTATTCAGATGGCAGTTGACCATACCAACTATAACTCTATAAAAGCTCCTTAATAACTGGCATAGGATTTGAGTATTACAGTTGGTAATTTGGAAAGTGTAATGGCTACTGATCAGATTAATTTATTTGGACTGACGCAGGACTGGTACGGGCATATGTGGTTGGACTACGCTTGACTATGCAAAATGGTCCAGCTGGAATTATCATTTATTGAAAAAAAAAAAGAAAAGAAACGTCGATGTTACTTTAAATATAACTGATTTCTTAGCCCAAGGATTGCAGTCTGGCAGAAGTTTAGCTTAGACTAAAATTGGCAAGTTTTTTAAAATAGTTGCTTTATGCAGAATTGCTACTAAATCAGTATTAGTAACCAACTTTTTATTTTACAGCCATCATCACTTATTCACATACACACTTCTCTTGTAGCTGCTTTCATAAGTTACCTACAACTTAGCTGAATTTTTTTTAAATGTCATTTTTATTTTGTAGGGTAAAACATAAATTTAAAGCAATACATAAAAATAGGTAACACTTTGAATTTTAAACATTCAGTGATGACCTTTAGATTCAAGAGATGAAAGAATGTTGCTGCTCTGGTTGAGAAAATCCAAGAAACTTGTGACTGAATTTTAAAATAACCCAGAACTTCTAAATTTTATTTGTACTATGGTTTTATTCTCCTAAAGTATTTCTGTTCTCCTGCACAGATCAGGGTTGAGCACTTTGCATCCCATAACCCCCTTCTCTACCACCACCACCCAGAGATAATTGTTTGTATTTACCAACAAAACAAATGAACACTTTCTGCAAGGCATAATACACCTGTTTTATTCTATTAAATCATTCTCAGGCCCAGCCAATTTCAATTCTTTGATGAGAATTTGGATGCAACTTTATCACAGCATCACGGAGTAGTAGTCCTTAAGGATGGATGAATGAACGGATGGATATGATCCAATAAGCAGTTTTTAAGCTCATAATCATAATTAGTTAAAATTCACAATTAAATTTGAGGGAAAAGATCACAGTGTGTCTTGCATACATAAAGCATGCATATAAGGCTGATTTTGCTTGTATCCAAATAAAAATGTCAGGGCTCTTCCCTGCCTTAACTGGACAAAAGAAGAGCAAAGTCAGTGTTTCTACAACTGTCACTATGAAGTGCAAACCCTGGTCTACGTATAATAAGCTTGCAACAAGAAAATAAGAGTATCTGTCTCAAAAATAAAACCCAGAATTTATTTTCATTAATTTGTTTTATTAGAAAACTAAGAAATTCAACTGTCAGTTTGTTTCAGAATCTCTCAGTTCTCTGGAGCTCATATTGGGGACACAGAGGAAAGATGGAGATGGGAGTATCCAATTTACAAAGTTTCCTCATGTAATCTGGAATCAGAGGCAATATCTATCTATCAGACATTTAGCTTATCAAGCAATTTTGAAATTGTCAGTTTTGGAGATGGAAAAGAATGAGGCTTTTTAGTTAGCTGCTATATATTGTAAACTATCTTCAGGAAAAAGCTGTATTAGCACTTTTAAATTTTCTTGTTGACTAATCTTTTGCAGCATTATAGAAAAAATTGCATTTGCAAGTATCAAGTGTTCACTCATTGTAGCTAAACAGTGATAAATCAAGGAACAAAGAGAAAGTAAAACATGTAAAGTTATAATTCAACAAAATAAGTGTTTCATAATACAACCAAACAATAAAATGTATTTGGTATTAAACAGAATTGATGTTGTATTTTGACATTGTCTTCTAAGGCAGGAGATAATTAGGAAAATATATTTTGCTATTGGTACTAATGTTCCATTCAGATATTTGAAATGTATGCAGCTTTTTAAAAAGTTATTTGTTAGTCACACACATTTTATAAAATTCTTATTTCTTGTATTATTATGTTAAATAGTACCATAAAAATTAATGCTACTTCCTAATGTTCTGATTTATTTTTCTTTTTACAACTCTTTAATCCCTTTACTCAGGGTAGAGTTGGAGTGAGTGTCTTCACCCCAAGCCACGACGCCACTCTGATTCCTAATGTTCTGATATTCTGTCAAATACAAATATGGTTTTGATTCAATTTCTGTGCCTCCAGACTTCTGTATTATTAGACCAAAACAAGTGTGTGTTAAGACTGAAGATCCAATTCCTAACCAAATATTAGAAAATAAAAGATTTTGCCCAGATAGTTTTTATATTTTCTTTACCTATTCATATATACCTAATGTATATATGAATTAAGGATACAACTTTCTATTAAGCTCAAATGTTTAGCCATCAAGATTGTTTCCATCCTGTGATAAGATTCCAATGGGATAACTACTTCCTTTATTTTATCCAATTGCAAATTATATGACTTTTTTTCTACTTTGGTAACTTCTTTAATTAAGATCCTCACAGGAAGCTTTATTTCTTTTTAAAACAATCACATAAAACAAGGACTTTTTATGATGCCCTACTGGCAAGAAGTGACAGTGGCAAACAACTTTCTAAAAATAGTTAAGCAGTATTTGCCATATGTTAACTGACATTTAAATTTCTGATAATAAATCTAGCACACGTCATTTTAAACAAATCTAGGAGCAACTCACAATTACCATGTTTCCCCAAAAATAAGACAGGGTCTTATTTTCTTTTGACCTCCCAAATAAGGGCTTGGCCTTATTATCGGGAGGTCTTATTATTTTGGGGATGCAGGAGGCGATGAGCATGGGACTGCATGTCCCATCACTGCCATTGCCTCCCCTCCCTCTTCTTTGCCCTGGCCGAGTGGCTGAACCCATCCCATCCCACCCCACCCCAATGGCAACAGCAACCTGGCTGCTTCCCTTCCCCACTGTCTCTTTATCGAGAGGGGTGGTGGGGCAGGGGAGAAGCAAGACATTTGGAGCGAGTTGTGGCTCCCCTTGCTGTCTCTTCTCCCCCCCTCACTGGGCATGACGGCTCTTGCCCCTCACTTAACCACCCACCTCCCTTTAGGGATGCAGTTTGGGGGTGGCAGGTAAGGCAGGTGAGAAGCAGGATGCATGTCTTACCTTTCCAGCTCCGTCACATTCCTCGCCATTGTGTCCAGGGAAACACACTGTAAAAGAAGACCTTCTTGTGAGTTCAATCAAACTTTTCAAACTCATGAGGTCTTCTTTTACAGCATGTTTTCCTGGATACAACGGCGAGGAAAGCGAGAGCTTGAAAGGTAAGACGTGCGTCTCACAGCCCAACTGATCTCACCCCACCCCACTCTTCCCTTCCACGCCATCTCTTTATCGAGAGGGGTGGTGGGGTGGGAGAGAAGCAAGATGTGTGGAGCAAGACATGGCTCCCCTTGCCATCTCTTCTCCCACCCTCACCAGGCATGAGAGGGCTCCTGCCCCTCGCTTAGCCACCTGCCCCCTTTAGGGATGCAATTTGGGCCGCTCAGCCAGCACAAAGAACAGGGAGGGGAAGGCATGTCCCTGCCTTCACCCCGCCTCACCTCAACTTATTTTGGTTGAAAGGCAAGCAGCCAGAGGAAATGGCGGGACTGGCTGCGCATGCGTGTAAGTAGTTGGGGGGGGGGCTTATTTTGCAGGGGTGGCTTATATTATCACATGCGCTGAAAAGCCCAATTGGGCTTATTATCCAGACATGTCTTATTTTCAGGGAAACATGGTACAACTCATATTATTATTCATAAATAAAAATATTTAACATTATTAGTATTTAAAACTATAAGTAGTTTGCATGAATGCAAAATATTTTTAAAATACTTTTTATAGTACTTTAAATATTATCTAAGGCTAAATACAGACTACATACCAAACCATAATGGCAGCCATACTTAAAAATGTATTCTACAGGATGTCTTCAATGTGCAAATTTGGAGCATGCAAACATGACATAATTTATTTTTTTATTAAATAAAAATATATCCACTTATCATTTCCTATGTACTTTAATTCCCTCAGAATATTGAAAGAAGGTATTTTGTGTTCATGTTTTTTTTCTCAATTGTTATACAGACTTTTTGGTGAAATGAGGCAAATGGTTATTGCACAGACTCTTGGCATCAGGCATGGGCAATATTTGACAGCTTTATTTCTACATTCTGAAATGCAGCAAATGGAAATTACCTATCCTGCTCGTTCGTAATATTCATAAAATGGGCTAAATATCATTTTACTGATCTCACTTTGATAGATACAGATATTTCACTGAAACTGTTGATCTTCTGTTTTCAACAACAAAAACAAAAATCTTACCAAATTAATCAGTTGAGTGTGGATAATGTCTTCAACCAATATTGCTGATTCATGTAGGGGCCTGCGAGCATCTCCTAAGGAAAACCTAAAAGACAATTTACTGTAATTAGCAAACTAAAATGAAATAAATGCAGAAAGAGAGAGAAAAAGAAATATATAGTGTTAAATAGTAAAAGAATTATTACACCACATGATACAAATGAATTGAGAAGAAAAAAAAATGTATGTTAAACCTAAACCCATGGCCTTCATGGCCTTTAGCCTGGGCATAAATCAGGATTTTAAGAATTCTATTCTGTGGGAAAAAAATGCTTAGGAGCAATTAAGCTGTCTCCACATTTCAGTGAGTAATTAATAGCTGTATCCACCAAAAATTCCTCCATCCTTAAAATTCAAAAGTTTCTATCAGCTTCCTGAAACATGCCATTAATGTAGACTTGGTAGATTTAGCAGGATTTAGGGTACCTAGAAAATTGCTCATAGTCCAATACGCTATAAATTTATCTACTCTCCATCAAAAATAGTGGCCATCACAATATCTTGTGGCAAAGAATAAACTGTGATAGTTTCAGAAGTAACTTGGGAAATATTTTATGTAACCTTTATCTATACCAATTTTATCTATAGAAGGAGCAGAATACTGTCCATAACATGTAAAGCTGATAAACTGGTGGCTGATTCAAATTGGAGTAGCATCCATTTTCTTGACTTTCTTCACTAGAATTTTGTTTCCAATTATACAAATTTCCCTCGATGGGATTCATTTGCCCCCCAACTACTACTGGATTTAGCTACTGATCCCTTCATCATGACAACTGTGTTTTTTGTTCCTGGCTTTTGGGTGCTGGATGCCCAAGCCTATTTGAGTCTGATTCCATCCTCTCTATGTTGTTAACCAATATATACCCTGTTTCCCCTAAAATAAGACATCCCGATAATAAGTCCAAACAGGCTTTTGAGTGTATGCACTAAAATAGCCCCCCTGAAAATAAGCCCTCCCCAAAAATATTTAAACACATGCCCAGCTGGTCCCTGCCATTTCCTCTGGTTTCCTCCACACACCCCAAAATAATAAATTTCCCCAAAAATAAGGCCAAGCGCTTATTTCGGGGTTCAAAAAAATATAAGACAGAGTCTTATTTTTGGGGAAACATGGTAATATACACATAGAAGCAGAAACAATGATTTAATAAAGTAAACATCTCCCACCTGACTTGAAATTGCTTTTTTAAAGGAAAATGAGGTCTAATCAAACAGTTTTTTAAAGCTTTGACCAGAAATCATAGCAGAATAACACCTTATGCACAGTCAAGGCCATGGAAAACCACTTCTGGAAAAAGTTGCTAAGAAAACTAGAGACTTGCCTAAGGCAGTTGCCCAGAGACAACACTGACTCGAAGACAACTCTGCTCCACACCCCCAAAATCTATTGTGAATCTAGTAGCTCAAATACCAAGAGACTAGATATTAGTTGCACTCTATAAACCAAGCTTCTTTGGAAAATGTTAGCTCCTTACATCCTATACAAGAAAAAAATTAATAAGTACAATGTGCTGATAAGAAATGTTACCTGACTAATTTATGGCTCAGTATAACATGCACATATATAGTGATTAGTCTATGGTTCTATTTGTTGTGTGAACTATGTAGGTCTACTGAGCTAATTCAATAAACCATCGTTAAATAAACGAATTAGCACATTTTTCAAATTCACCCATAGGTACGCAGCAATTAATGGGCTCATCTGGCCCCTAGGTTCAGTGGCGAACCACCCTCTGTAACAGTAATTTATCCAATTTAAGAAAGGCATAATACTTCCCGACGCAAGTGTTTTATAGGCCAGAAGAAATAAACTTGTGGTTGCTCAGCTTTCCACAGAAGGAATGTCATTCATTTTTATGAAAAAAAAAATCCCACTGAATTCAATGAAACTTACTCCCAGGTAAAATCTAGAATTGCAGCATCTGAGAGAATGCTCTAGCAGTATTAGCAGAAGGGTTATACTGCATAGTAGCTTTTCATTTAAAGTTTGTCTTAACTCAATTTCTTGTCACCCCTATATAATAAATACTCTGAATTCAGTAAAGCTGGTTCTCAGTAAGGAAATCTAACATGCAGCTTTTTAGCACTTCTAAGATTTACATGATGTAGCAATAATGAGAAAAAAGTCTGATCAATGGCCCTATGCACATTCCTACTTTTTTCTCACCTTTTCACTAGATTCATTTCAAAGGAGAAGACCTTCTGGGTAAACCAAATAAACAGTTAACTAATTCTAGCCCTTCAGTCCTTCTATGCATATGTGTTAATCAATCCTAACAGGATTTAAAAATAAAGAGCAAAGGTGTTAATTTAATCTCCATTCTTTCCACTAATTTTCATAGGGTTTTCAGATCTGATTGTAAAACCAGGCCATCTAGTAGTCATCTGGATTTTTACAGATATAGTAGGCTATAAATTAAAATAGTACATTCAGATTCTTTATCAGTCAATATGTATCTGTGTATACAGCAGTGGTGGGCAATTAATTTTCCCAAGGGGCCACATGACAAATTAGGACTGTTCTGGAGGACCGCCACCAGCACTCCCTGCTACCACCTCCCTGTCCTAATGCTGTCCCCACCCTGCCCCCACTGCACCGCTACACCAGCCTCCGTTACCCTCTGCCATAACTCTCAGCCGCATCACCCCTGATGTTGCTGATGCCCTGCCCCCACTGCAGCAGGCCCGATTGAGACTGCTCAAGGGCTTCCGGACCCAGGACTGGTATAGCCTGCATGTATTATTACTATTTTAAGATTTAAGAGAGAAAACGTGAAACTGTTAAAAACACAACTTGGGGCAAAACTTTTTATATTTGAACAATAGAGGGTGGAAGTAATAGAACCTTTCCTCTAGCATGAAGACAGGGCAGTATCTTTTCTGCCTACCACACAGCCTTTTAAAGAAAAGGAAGTTTCCTCTCTCAAAGCCTACAGATATAAAATCAAAACATATTCCAGTAAGTGGAGTACATTTTGTGTTGAGGATTTCAAAATTATTTCTGCAGTCTTGATATGATATTGACATCAATCATGTCCCTTATCTTAAAGATGTAGTCATGTACTTTTTCATTTGTTGACCAATCATTGCCTTTTTTTGTGATCTGACTTCCTTATCTAGTTGCAACATCTTTTACATCCCTTTGGCAAATTTTATTAACTGAATGTGGACTGATTTTATGTGGTGTTTGTTTGTTTGAAATTGTGCCAGTTGAACATCATTATATAATGATAAGGCTTAAACTCAATCCCTCCAAGACTGAGTGGCTGTGGTTGCCGGCGTCTCAAGGTTTTGATGGGAGGGGAATTACTTGCTCCCTCTGAAAGGGTTCACAATTTGGGTGTTCTCTTGGATACACGGCTGTCTCTAGAAGACCATTTGACGGCCGTGACCAGGGGAGCCTTCGCCCAGGTCTGCCTGGTCCGCCAATTGCGTCCTTTCCTAGACAGAGACGACCTCCGCACAGTCACTCAAGCCCTGGTTACTTCTCGGCTAGACTACTGTAATGCCCTCTACATGGGGCTGCCCTTGAGGTGCATCCGGAGACTTCAACTGGTCCAGAATGCGGCCGCGCGGGTGGTTGCGGGAGCTTCCCGTTACTCCCGTGTAACACCTCTCCTGCGCAAGCTGCACTGGTTACCAGTGGTCCTCCGGATTCGCTTCAAGGTGCTGGTACATACCTACAAAGCCCTTCATGGCATTGGCCCAGGGTACTTGCAGGACACCTTCTGCCCTCATCCCAGCGCCCTGTGCGCTCACATAGGGCTGCTCGCCTCAGGGTGCCATCGGCCAGACAATGTCAGTTTGTGGCATCCAGGGCAAGGGAGTTTTCTGTGGGTGCACTGACCCTCTGGAATGGGCTTCCCACCAACCTCCGGACCGCCCCTGATCTCCGCTCCTTCCGCTGGGACCTGAAAACTTGGGTCTTCGAACTGCTTGACTGATGGGACTGGGGTTTATTTCTTTTCTTTTTCTTTATTTCCTTCTTTTAATTTTTATCCTTTTTTTGTAAATTATTTTTCAATTCTAATTTTTATATTCTATATGTTTTTTTCTGGTTTTTTTTAACCTATGTGAGCCGCCCCGAGTCTTTCAGGAGAAGAGCAGCATATAAATTTAAATAAATAAATAAATAAATAAATAAATAAATAAATAAATAAATAAATGTCATTATACAATAACAGGATTTCTAGGTACGACTGAAAATCAGTTCTGAATAAGGCAAGTCGGAGACTTAAAAAATGTTTCAGTATGAACTTACGAAATTGCTAATTAGTCTTGTGAAATGGCACTTTTTAACATAATCCTGCCATGACACATGGCTATATTTTACACAATAGATTATATCTCAAAATACTATACAGGTGGATTCACAAAAACCATGAAGGTAAGGTTATATTTGATAGTTTATAGTTAGCATGACATAGGAAACCAGCTATTTATTAGACAGGTCTAATGTGTTCGTGAAATAGCAATTTTGACCCATTAAATGATTTAAAGCTATGTGAATCCAGCCTATTATACTTGCATGCAAAATTTAGGCAACCCTGGTCAAATTGTATATTTCAATGGCATTCTACATGAACAAAAGTTGACACAACCTTTACGTGATTTCTGTAACTTTGAATGTATATGTAATATTTACATATAGTTCTTTAGAGTTTTAAAATGAGAAATTAGGTATTTATTATGCAGAATGTTATTTAGCAGGAGGAGTATAAAAACAATTATGTAAAGAGATGACAAATGGTTAGAAATGTTTTTATAATTTGCAGGTTTACTTGTACAAGGAAACGTCACCTTACCAAAATTGTTCTTTGAAGATTAGAATTAACACTGCTGAACATCAATTTTCCCACTATTGTGGCGATTGTGGGAAAGACAAGAGCTCCACACAGGATACGAGTAGCGGAGACATGATCTGCTAAAGGGTTAGCCTCAGCTGGAATACGAGGAACAGGACATCCAATCCCTGAAGAAAAATACCATTCCTAACTAAATATTAGGATATAAACATTACACATTTCTATGCAACAGACTTTCCAATGCAGCATTTCAATTTTATTCACATTCAGAATTCTTTACATTTTTCTACTAAATTCCATTAAACAAAATATGAATTTTAATAATTGCAGGACCACCTTCTGCCACAATCGTCCTCCCAGCGCCCGGTGCGCTCTCATAGAGTTGGCCTCCTCAGGGTGCCTTCAGCCAGACAATGTCGGCTGGCGGCCCCCAGGGGGAGAGCTTTTTCTGTGGGAACGCCGACCCTGTGGGAATGATCTACCCGTGGAACTCTGGACGGCCCCCGACCTCCGCTCCTTCCGCCGCGACTTAAAGACGCGGTTGTTCCACCAAGCAGGCTATGGCTGACCGTTTTTAAATTGTTTTTAGACTGTTAAATTTTTAATATTTCTACTGTTTGGCCCTCTTTTAACTGTTGCTGTCTATGTTGTTTGTGTGTGTTTGTTTTGTATATGTTTTTTAAAATATTTTTTATGATTAACATGATTGTAAGCCGCCCTGAGTCCTCCGGGAAAAGGGCGGCATAGAAATCTAATTAAAATAAATAAATAAAATAAATATATACCCTGTTTCCCCGAAAATAAAACATCCCCAGATAATAAGCCCAATCGGGCTTTTGAGCGCATGGCAATAAGGCCAAGGGGCTTATTTCAGGGTTCAAAAAAAGATAAGACAGGGTCTTAATTTCAGGGAAACATGGTACATATATATGAAAATGAGAAAAGAGGAAAAATTGGATGCAGGAAATCAACAGGCCAAGCAGCTTTTCCCCAAAACTGAGAAAAGGGTTCACACCCTCCCTCTGGAAAGCGATCCTGGGCCATTTGGGGTCTCTGTTCACTCCAGGGCTGTATCTGTCTGGTCTGGCCAAAAAGGGGGAGACCTACCTGCACCCCATTTTACCAGTGTACAAAAAAAGGGGGAGGCCATGACTTCTATGGCACAATGGTGGACTGCCATCTTGGCTGTTTTGATGCTCCCTCCCCCAACAGCAGGCAGCCTTGCTTGGTGCAAATGGAGAAGGTGTTGCATTTCAATTTTATGTAGTGTTTTTATGCTGTTGATATTTTATTGAACATTGCGTAGAGACCCCCTGTGAAATAGATGGGCAGATGGGCAGCTCTTAAATATGATAGATAGATAGATAGATAGATAAATGATAGACAGATAGATAAATAGGATTGGATAGAGAGATAGATAGAATGGATAGAGGATAGATAGATAATAGATGATGGATAGATGGATGGATGGATGGATGGATAGATAGATAGATAGATAGATAGATAGATAGATAGATAGATAGACAGATAGATAGATAGATTATGATGGATGATGGATGGATGGATACATAATTTTACGTAGTCTTTTTATGCTGTTAATATTTTATTGATTGTGTAGAGACCCTCTGTGAGGTAGATGAGCAGCTCTTAAATACGATAGATAGATAGATAGATAGATAGATAGATAGATAGATAGATAGATAGATAGATAGATAGATAGATATAGATGGAT
>JANHFM010008947.1:40182-50325 GCA_032468115.1 Grayia smithii
AGTTTACCAGACATTACCTAGTTAATTCAACCTCATATTAATTCAGTATTTATCTAAAAAGATTAAGCTATCTATTCTGAACCTTGTTCTATATCCATGTTGTGTAATGACCTATGGCTGCACATATAATAAACTGACATACATAATAAAATAAAAAGACCAAGATGGTGATCAAATCTTTTTACTCCATTGCAATCTCATCAGAACAAAATCATCTTCCTCCCCTTCTTTCAACTAAGGACAGGCACTTGGAAATGTGTGTTGAATTATATATAAATAGAAGAGGGGACCTGGCATTGGGAAAATCTTCTGGGTCTTCTGAATGCCTCTCTCTATATGTAGACAAAAATGCTCTGAGCAGACAATCTGGAAAAAATATGATTTACCAGCCCTCTCTTAAATAGATGAGTTTCTGAAGCTAGTAAATAACTACATTTTTTCTGTTAGAGATCCTGTCCTGGTTTGTAAAACTGTCACCAGTTATGGTTGGTTGATAGCATTGGGGAAATGACCACTCACAACACAACAAGAATGCAAATGAAATTGCTTTGACTATAGGTGTCTGGGGAGCTTGCTAAACATTTTACACAGCAGCCACATCCTGTCACTTTTCTCAACAGCCAGAAAAACTTGCTCTGTTATATAGATCTCATGCTGTCCATTTTTCAGAGTACTCAGGCAAAAGTCTTCTTAAGGACAGGCAGAGGCTTCCCAAGCCCTCTTCCTTATGCAGGATTATTTCACATTATTTGTGTTTCCTCAGAGGAAAAAACACCCCCCAGATTTTAGGTGTGCAGAATATGCATTATTATAATCATCATCATCATGATGTTAAATAGAATCACCAGCCTTCATGAATAGTTCAGAGGTATGAACATATAGAATAAATTAACAGCAGATTTCTAAATCATATAGAGTAGATACTCTTCTCTCCTAATGACATACTGTATATATGAAAGAAATGAGAATAGAAATAGCATAGTCTGCTACCGTCTCTTTCTGTTTAACCAGATACTGTATTCCAACTCATCTCCAGAGGAGTAATTAAAATTATTTGCAAATCAATCAATTAGAATCAGAATAGAGCCGGAAGGGACCTTGGGGATCTTCTAATTCAACTCATGCTCAAGCAGGAGACCCTATACCCATGATGGCGAACCTATGGCATGTGTGCCAGAGGTGGAATGCAGAGCCCTCTCTGTGGGCACGTGTCGCTGCACTCTGAGACATTGGCCCAACCTAGTCGTGGCCAATGCCAACTTCAGAATGGGATCCAGGAGGAGGGTATGATGGAAAGGGGACAGGCCTACAGCTGAGGTGTGAGCACAAACTCCTTCCTCCTCCTTCTCCTCACATGACCCCCTGACCGGCTGTTGCAGGGACTGGAGGGTGCATACAAGCAGGGATACTCTTTTCAAGTGAGCGTTTGGGCTCAGCCAAAGTGCAGCAAAGGCACACAGGGTGGGCAGATTGACAGCTGATGGGAAACCTCTGGCGAGGGCACTTCAACTTTTTCCGAACCTGATCCCCAGGGTGTGCATGCAAGGTTCAATGGGGCCAGCCCCACTTTTCCGCTACCCTGAGCTTCTTTACTCCTCCAGCTGAGTGGTGCCAGTGGCAGCATTGAAGTGTGAAGGGCCTGGCCAAGCATTGCTTCCCCACTCAGTTGAAGGCTTCATTCAGCCTTCAAACCAATGGTGGTTGCGCCTGGTTTTGTCTGGTACTTAGAACTGATAGTAAAACTGGTGGGAGGCTCCACCCACCTGCCCCAACATCAACATGGGGTGATCTGCACATGTGCAGAAGCTTCTGCACATGCGCAGAAGCTCATGCACGTGCAGAAGCAAAGCTAGCATGCGCATGCACTCCTGTTGCTAACCGGTAGTAAAGGTAAGTGGAACCTACCCCTGCTTCACACAGTAAGGCTGGCCATGGAATCGAAATTGGCCAGGTGCAGGAACCAACGTTGTCCATGGTCCTGGTGTGCTGCTCACTTGCATGTGCCAGCCTGTTTGAAGGCTGAACAAAGCCTTCAATTGAGTGAGGAAGCACTGCGGGGCCAGGCCCTTCACGCTCACATACAGCATGTCAGAGTTTGCTGCACTGGAGCAGGAATGAGACCCTGTCCCACGGAGCCCACTGCTGCTTGGGCAAGGAGGACAATGACAAAGATGAGGAGAAGAATGGTGAGGCTTTGAGCCAGCCAGCAGGCAGAAGGTCCACAGGGCTAGCTGGCTGGTTGTGGAGGAGGCAATCATAGTGCTTAGGTGGCTGCCACCACTACCAGCTTGCATGCCCTGACTGAAGCTGGAATTCGCTAAGCCAGGGGAGAAATGAGAAGCCCTGCTGTCCCACAGGGCCTGCGGCTGCTTGAGTGGAGAGGACGAGGAGAAAAACAGATGCTTAGTTGGATCTCCCTCCCTGCTGTTGCCAGCAGCTTGATTGCCCTGACTAAAGCAGGGAATACGTGCTCGCTCGCTCTCTCTCTCTCACACACACACACAGTTTGGAGACCTCCCCTCCTCTCTCTTTGTCTCACTGTGGCAGCAGTTGCGGCGATTCAGTGCCTGGCTGGCAAGGGCGCTCAGTACCTGGCTGGCAAGGGCGCTCTGTCGGTGCAGGGCATTGAGGGGCAGCTCCGCACCCCCTTGACTTGCTTCATACTCAACCTCCCCCCACCTCGCTGCTCAGGTGTTGTCCGCGCCATTGCCAACAATTTGGGTGTCCGGGCTAAAGTAGGGATCGCTCTCTCCCCCATACACACATACACAACTGGATTGCTCTCTTGCTCTATCTCTCTCTCTGTCTCACCCTATTTGCATGCAAGCTTGCTCAGAGGGAGGTCTCATTAAGTAGTTAAGTGGAAAGTAGTGGGGGGAGGGGAGGAGCAGGACATTGTCAAACACTTTTCGCACTGAGAATAAAAGCTTCTGGGACCCTGACTCTGCAAAACAGGGTGGGTGCTTGAATCTGCACAATATTATAGCACCCAGAGGTGTCCATTCTTGGCACAAAAAGCATTTCCCAGCCAAATCTCCTCAAAGGCAAAGAAACAGAAAAACAAGAGACAGATGTTTGCAAGGTAAGTGAGTCCTTGTGGCAGGAAGGGAGAGAGAAGCATGAGATATCTTAGTGGGTTGGGGAGGCCTTGAGTGCCTGTTCTATCACTAGACACCCCCCCCCCATGGCCTTCCTCATCCTGAGATAATTGGTACACATTGGTATTCTTGAATTGTAAACTCTTAGGAAAGTATCTCCTTCTTGTGTGTTGCAAAGAGCTATTTCCAGTGGGGAAAACAGGACAAAACAATTGGGGAAAAATAGTTTCCTTTGCTATATTTCCAGTCTGAATTAGACCAGGGCAGGGTCCCTACAGGAGAGCCCTTTTAAGGATTATGTATTAATAGAAAATCAACTAACTTACCTCTGTTCTTAAATGCTAAAGCTGTTGCACATAAAACACAGAGGAGTTCTGATCAACTATCAGAGCCGTCATTTTGACAGTTTTGCTGTACTGTAGTCTGTGGACGCCCATGAAATGTAAGCATGGGATAAACTGAGCCTGGTTTGTTCTCAGTCTTTTAAGTGCCCACAAACTACTAGCAAAAGTGGCATTTGATCACAAGGCGAGGAGGCATCAAGAAATGTTTCCCCTTTTGCATTTGAGCACCCAAGAAGGGACAGGAAAGACAAAGAAAAAGAAGGAAGAAAGCAAGGAAGCAAAAAGAAGGAAAGAGGGAAGGAAGAAGAAAGAATGAAGAGGGAAGGAAAAGGAAGGGAAGGAAGGAGATTATAATGAGAGAGAGAGTGAGGGTCTGAGATAAATTCTGCCTTAGCACTTGACCACCAGCAGCCCTGCTGCCTTTTGCCATCCCCTTGTCCCCTCCTCCTGACCTCTCCTGGTGGTCTCCCATCCTATCACTGAGGATGCTTTGGTTACAAACCCAGGTCTCCTGATAAGGAGAGGGAGTGAGTCTCCCTCAGACCCACATACTTTGCCCTCCCACACACACGAGCACCCTGGCCAAGGAGAGCGAGCACAGCAACAGTGGGAGTGGCTATGCCCACCCCAGTCCCCAAAGTCAACCACAATCCTGATGCGTCTCTCATTGAAATTGAGTTCGACACCCCTGGATTAACAGATGATCTGAGTGCTGCATGTGTTGCTCTCAAACTTACGAAGTATAAGCCAAGGTTAGAAAAATTATCAGGGTGCATACAACAGCAAAAGTCACATTAATCAAAAGCATGCCCAGTGCAAACTTTTACCTTTCAATAAAGTTGTTTGATTCATTGAAACCTCTGTTATTGTAGGGTTTTTTTTCAGAGAAAAGATGTTAATCACATATGAGTTGTACCTCATAATAAGAATAAATGAGAATAAAACCACATTATTCAGGTTAAATTGCTGGCACTTCATGATAAAGAAGTGGGTTTTGAGTTGCAGTTTGGGCACTTGGTCTCTAAAAGGTTTGCCATCACTGTACTAGGGTCACTGTGTGCATGCTCAGACTTTACTTCTTACTTTGGAGATTCCTGAGATTACCATAGGTTGTCAAAAAAAAAAGAAGAAGCAAATGGACCATATAACAATTCAATCCAGATGTTGGGATAGGTAGAAATAAGGAGAAGAAACCAACAGCTAAGTGAATAGACTTATGTGATATTTCACCTTTTTAAAAAAAAAAGAATTCTCAAAAACAATGAGCAGAGATGCAACCAGACTGACACCTTTTTTCAATATTCTAAGGTGAAATTTAATTGGAATATCTGAAATTTAATCTGGATATCTGAACTCATCCAAGGTTTGTAGGCTTTCCCTAACTGTATTTCTGCCAAGCCAAAATCTTATGGGCTTTTCTCAATTGCCACACAGAATTATGAGTAATCAGGATGACCTTATGAGAACAATTTGATAGGAACCCTAAAGGTTGCAATAATAGAAGAGATTTCACTAAGACTGCATGCTTAGAGAATATCAATAGAAACAGAAATAGTACAGAACATGCTAGGCAAGGATATAGTTTTGTGTATTTAGATGTCATTTTCATGGTATTTTATTATTTCTTGTCTATTTTCTATTTTGCAATGTATTTTTGTAATCTGTGACTGTCTCTGATACTGCATGCAATGTTTTTTATACATTCTCTCTTGCATTTTGCAGATTCAAAACCTATGAAAGATAATTCTGCTTCTGGACAGCAGAAATATGGATATATTTTACTCTATGAGTCAGTTACTCTAGTTCAGAAGGACCTTTGGAACCATTTACAATACAAATATAATTTAAGATGACATAAAAGCACAAGAGTCACAAGACTTCATTGCAATTCCAGCAAGGCAGCAAATCTAAATAAAAAAGTAATTAAACAAATACATAAGATTGTGATTAGCTGTAGGCAATTCTTTCAAGTGCCTTTCTACATCTAGAAAATACTTTTAAGCTGGTCACAGCATAACAAAAGGCAAGGCCAGGATCAAACTTTTAGCACTGGCAACTTCCTGTTAAGAGCAGAATGTCAAATTTATTTATTTATTTTATTTATATTAATTATAAATTAAATTAAGCTGCATTGTACTCCTGAGCTGAGAATGAATCTCAGGGTGAAGGGGTATTGGTTCTTATCTGACACGCACCTTCTTGTTGTTTGGAGACATCAGTCAGAAATGGGTTGTGCTCATTTATTCAGATGGAGGACAGAGCCTGTCAAAGTTGTTAAGTCCTGCCCTTGTTGCCAGGGTATCCCAGCTTTTGGCGAAGAAGAAGAAACAGACTCGACGTGTTGGAAAGGTAGAAAGGAAGTCAGAAATTAAGACCAGACAGACAGAGGGAGGGGCTGAAAGTGCGTGTCAAGTAAGAACCAATGCCCCTTCTCCATATTGGTGGAGACATCAGCCAGAAATGGGACATACCAAAGCATGCTGTTAAGGGTGGGCCCCAGTCTGGTCCAGGGGCTCCCCACCAGTATGCACCCATTGCAACACTCTGCGGCCATATGCCGGGTCCGCCGAAGCGAACTGGTCCAAGCGAGTGTTTAATAAAAGGTGACGGGGAAGTCCAAGTTGCCGCCCTGCATATTTCCAGCCACAAAACCTGAGTAGCCCAAGCTTCCGAAGTGGCCGTGCTGTGGGTTGAATGCGCTGTCAGGTGAACGGGTCATGACAAGGCCCAGAGGTCGTAAACCTTCTCAATGGCATGACAAATTCAATGATTGATGGTCGATGGGGTAACCTTAGAACCCAGGGAAGCTGGGGTAAAGGAAACGAACAAGGCCTCCATCTGCCGAAATTCCGCCATCCGCTTTATATAAATTCGAAGAGCCCTCTGTACAGCCAAACAGTGCCAGCTGTGTTCCAAGGGATGGGACAGCCCAGGGCAGAAATTTGGAAGAATCAGATCTTGTAGCCTGTGGTACGGAGTATTTATTTTAGGAACAAATGCTGGGTCAAGGCGAAGCACCACATGGTCAGCATGGAAAATGCAAAGGTCACTGCGGACGGATAGGGCAGCAATCTCCGCAATTCTCTGAGCCGAGGTGAATTCTTGCCACCAAGAATGCCACCTTGCAGGATAGCAGGCGAAGACTGACCTTCCAAAAAGGCTCATAGGGCTCTGCAGTAAGCGAATTGAGAACCAGTGACAAATCCCAGGTGGGATACCGGTGCAGCAAAGGTTCAAAGCCCCTGTCAGAAAACGCCTTATGGTAGGATGTCGTGACAAAGAAGGTAGAGAAGGTAGAGAGTCGCAGGTCAGAATGGAAGACAATGCCACCACTTGTCTCTGAAGGGTGTTGGGCAAGAGCCGTGTCCAGCCCATCCTGCAAGAACTCAAGAACTTGGGCAACTGAAGCCTGTAAGGGATCCACCGACAGGCAAACGCACCAGGCATAAAATGCCCGCCAGGTCGCAGAGTAAATGCATTCCGTGGAGGGCCGCCTTGAAGCCTGAATAGTTCGGATAACCCTGGAGGATAGGTTGTCAGCCCTCAGAGCGCGCCACTCAAGTGCCAGGCGCTCAGTTGGAGCCACTGAGGGTCTGGATGGACTAATGCCTCCTGGCTGAGAGTAGCCACGCCTTGAGGAATCCTCCTTGAGATCAGCGAACCAGGCCCTCTGGGGCCAATGAGGTGCCACTAGCACAATCTCCACCCGCTCTTGCAGGATCTTTTGCACCACTCTCAGAATGAGGGGAATGGGGGGCAACAGTGGAAACACATACATGAGACCTTGTCACCACGGACTCTGGACCACCTCCACGCCCTCCGCCCGCTGAGCAGGAAATTGGGCAAAAAACTGTGGCAGTTGAGCGTTCTCTCATGCAAACAAGTCCACCTCTGGGAGACTGAAATGGTCTGTCAGGTCCTGGAAGAGGGATGGGTGCAGGCACCACTCCGCATGGTCGATGGTCTGGAGGCTGAGCCAGTCCACCTGCACGTTGGGCATCCCAGAGATGTGCTCCGCCGACAAGGATTGAAGGTGCCTTTCTGCCCAAAGGCCGAGTCTTTTGGCTTCCAACATAAGGCTCTGTGAGCAGGTGCCCCCCTGGTGATTGATATGCACTTTCATGGTCGTATTGTCGGTTAACACCAAGACATGGGCGTTCCAGATTAAAACGACGAAACTGATGAAGAGCAAGATAGACTGCATGCAACTACAGCCAGTTATGCTGTGTTGAAGGTCGCAGCCTGACCAGCGAACCTGGACGATCTGCGTTTGAAGATGTGCCCCCCAACCGAGCAGACTGACATCCATCATCAAGATCAGATGCTGTGGCTCCAGAAAACTGCCCCCTGGTTATGGCAGGGGGCCGCCACCAAGTGAGGGACCTGCAGATGTTGGGTGGAACCTGGACCTTTGCTAGGGAAGTGTCCTTTCCCACCTTCTGAAAAGGCAAAAGAAACCATTGCAGGTCTTGCAAATGAAGTCATGCCCACAGGGTAATGTGAATGGCAGAAACCATCTTTCCCAGGACCGTTGACAGAAGTGCCAAGGACACCTTCTGTTTGGACTGGACCAATTTAACAAGGTCCCTAAGACTGGTTTAATGCTCCGCAGATAAGTAGACTTTCCCTTCTAGGGAGTCAATAATCCCCCCAAGATGATTAATACAAGTGGAAGGGTCCAACTGACTCTTCTCCATATTTACAGAAAATCCGTGCTCCTGAAGACTATCCAATGACTAGATTAAAATATCATCCAGGTAACATTGCACAGACAGGTATGGCCCGGAGATGGGCCGCCAAAGCAGCAACCACCTTAGTAAAGGTGCACGGGGCAGATGAAAGACCAAAGGTTAACGCCTGGTATTGTAATGAGTACCAGCATACTAGAATCTGAGAAATTTGTGATGGGGCAAACAAATTGGAATATGTAAATAAGCCTCACTGAGGTCTAAAGAAGTGAGGAAGCCACCCTTCCTAACGCCAGCCAAAATGGATTGCATCTTAAATTGCCTGTAAACAATGTAGGGGTTCAGACGCTTCAGGTCAAGAATAGGTCTTCAACCGCCCAACGACTTGGGCACCAGAAAAAGAAGGGAATAAAACCCGTGCCCTCCCTGGGCCTCAGGCACCCTCTGGATAGCTCTAATTTCCAAAAGATGTTGCACTGCAGAGTCCATAAGGGTTCTCTTACTACGGTCTTTAGAGACTGGGCAGTGAATAAAAGATTCGGGGGGGAGGGAGAAACATTCAAGGGACAGACCAGATCAGCTGCCATTGATCTGGAGGCAAAGTGGACAGAGTTTAGAGTGGCATCCGCCGAAAATTAGACAGCCACAATGATCTTATTCACGTCCTACAACAGGCATGTGTCCTCAAGTGGCAACTTGTTCCTGAGTTGTTGAAGCCAGACCAAGTTTGCCTGGTTGAAGGAGGCAGTAAATGACAAGCAAATTGCCCATGGGGCCCCTTGATGGGCCCGCTGCAAGGAAAGATCTGACCTACGCTCCTCAGGTCATAGTCCTTCCTCCAGCTCACCCGGAATAGAAGAGTTCAGCAGGAGTGCCACAACTGGTGCATCAACAGAAGGAACCTGCAGTAGGGAAGCCATTTCAGGAGCTACGTTGAAGAATCTGCAGTCCGTCGCTGAAGGTAAGGGGGCTGAACCAGGAACTGCCCACTGCTTCTGCACAACACTGACGAACATGGGCGGAGCAGGGACCACGTCCACCTGCCTGGTTTGGAAAACAGTGGTTCCAGAAGATCCTGTGATGTAGAAGGAATCTCCCCATCCAGGGAACAGCTCAACTGAGCAGCGTTGGTTGCTTTGAACAAAAGTGATTTGAAAATTGTGGCGGAAAAAGCTCGATAAAAGGTGGCTGCTCCAGCAAAAGGCCTTCGTCATCCGACAGATTATGGCCAGAACTTTCTATGTCCCCAGCCGCCAACTGTTGTCAGTTGTCAGAATGCTCGGGCTACTCCAGGTCATGCACAGATCGGAGATCCTCTGCATAGAGGTCATCTGCAACATCAGAAACTACGGACATTGCCAGAGATTTTCGGCCAGGCTGATCAAACACAGCCAAAATGCCCTGTTGAATGGCCTTGGCTACAATGTCCTGGAAATTAGCAGGCAGATCAGCCCATTGGAGCGTGATGGGCAGCTGAGCAGCAGGTGGGGGAGGATCCTGGTTCGGAGGTGCAGATGGCCACTGAGAGCCCCATAAGGCTGCATCTGGGATGGTCAACTGACAATCCTGCAGTGACACTTGGTCAACATTAAGACTCGTTGAACTTGGTCAGGGCTGGGCTCTCGAGGGAGTCTTGGTGCCCTTACTGCAGATTTTCTGCAAGGCTAAATGCCTGCACTGCTCATCCCTCAGGGATGCTTTACTATGACATTCTGATTTAGGGTGTGACCTGGAATCAGAAGTAGCCTGTGTCTGAGCAACAGCTGTCTTAGAGGCAGTCCGCTCCTGCTCTGCCATATCTAGGGACTGGGTGGACATAGCTGCCCCTTCCGCCCTCTTAGATTTATGCTGTGCCTTAGGCATTTTCAAAGCTGAAGAAATGGCCTTCAATTGGCCCAAAATCCCTCAAACCAGGCAAGGTATGTAGTAGCAAAGGTGATACGCTCCTTCTCATAGGTTGGAGACATCAGCCAGGAATGGGTGTTACTCTGTCTTCAGTTAATTGACTGAGCC